>VWPU01011851.1:0-75322 GCA_013398955.1 Callaeas wilsoni
CGAACTGCACCCTGCTCCTCCCGGGGCAGCTCCGCCGCGATCGCCCTCCCAAGGAAACCAGCCTTGGCAGCTGGGAACGCAACAGAGCAAGGCCAGGAGAAGAAGGAAGGTATTGCATTAATTTGTTATCGCTGGGGATGATAAATACAGCGTGGTTATTGGAGAGGAGGGTTTCAGGAGTGGGTACACACACCGCACATCGCATTTCCACCGCCTTCCCTGGCCCCTCGCACCCCGCTCCTAAACTGGTAACACAGTGTCTAGGCATTTTCTTAAACACCCAAACATGAGAGCTTCACAATTTTATATCCTTTTACCTTTTTTTCCTATATTGTGCTTCTTTAAATTTTTCTTAAATTAAAAACTCCCACCACTATTTTCCTTACTAACACAGCTGCTCATCATTTTAAGAGTCAGACTGGCTGAAAGTCAGGAGGACCCAAATACAAGGAGAGTGAAGTCAAAAGAATCCATGGCCAAAGCTCCTAACAGGTTAATTCTGATCCATTTTCAGAATAATTTCAGAATAATCCTTTTACACATCATCCATATATTTTTTCCTATATTGTGCTTCTTTAAATTTTTCTTAAATTAAAAACTCCCACCACTATTTTCCTTACTAACACAGCTGCTCATCATTTTAAGAGTCAGACTGGCTGAAAGTCAGGAGGACCCAAATACAGGAGAGTGAAGTCAGAAGAATCCATGGCCAAGGCTCCTATTAATAATTTGCATTTAAGCACTCCCAGAAAAGGTTAATTCTGATCCATTTTCAGAATAATCCTTTTACACATCGTCCATATCTTTTTCCTATACTGTGCTTCTTTAAATTTTTCTTANTCCCAGAAAAGGTTAATTCTGATCCATTTTCAGAATAATCCTTTTACACATCGTCCATATCTTTTTCCTATACTGTGCTTCTTTAAATTTTTCTTAAATTTAAAACCCCCACCACTATTTTCCTTACTAACGCAACTTCTCATAATTTTCAGAGTCAGATTGGGAAGGACTGAAAGTCAGGAGGACCCAAATACAGGAGAGTGAAGTCAGAAGAATCCATGGCCAAGGCTCCTATTAATAATTTGCACTTAAACAGTCCCAGAAAAGGTTAATTCTGATCCATTTTCAGAATAATTTATGGGCTTTCAAAGCACTCTAAGCTTTAATCCATGATATTAAAATGAGGAAATAAAAACTGAAGTACAGTGAAAATGAATCACCTAAAGATCATGAACATTTGTCCATAAAATAACCAAGGTGAAGCAATAGCTGTAACTTATTATGGATATGGACCCTCAGAAACAGAGACCTGCCTTTTGCATGTCACCACAAATATTCAGCAAAACCCATAAAAAACACACAATATTCTAGTTACAACAGCCATAGAAACCCCAAGAATGTACTTATTGCAACACATCAAACATGAAAAGCTTTTCAAATGCAGACTGTTCAGGTGACTCCTGTTTATTAAAGAGCAACATCATGGTTCAACACCAAAGTCCAGAAAATGCTCAAATCTCGGCATTAACAGGTGAATTCCCAACTGTAATTAAGTGCAAAGGCAGTTCTAAATTAATAACTGGATGGCAGTACTGACATGAAACACCACTCAGTGTTTTCAACTGGATATTCACACACGAAGCACATTTTCTGAACACTTTAACCTAAATTTCTGCCTTTAACAGTTCTATACCAAATAATTAACTTAAAGACTGAACTGTAGTGCCTGAGTTCAGTTATTCAAGGGTGGCTAAATATTCTTAGTTGTAATTTAGTTGTGTGATACTCTGGACTTCAAGTGCATCCAATTTTGCCTGTTCTGTACATGGAAAATCCAAGAACATCAGACCAATTAAAGATCTGCTGGAAGCAAATTTGTTTTTCACTTATTTATTACTTGTTTAAGAACATCTAAGATTTGAAGATCACTGTCACAGGAAATTTGAGGGGTTTAGAGCTGATGAACAGGGGCTTTCTATGCAAAATGAACTATTACTTAACAACATGGTGATTAATCTTTAGAAATACCTTTTCAAAAGCCCCAGTCCAAAGCCCCACTCATCACTGCATTTAGTGTGCCTGAGACAGAAAACCTCACACTCCCCCTAAACTCAAACCCGCCCCAAATCACAAACCCCTGCCCCTTTCTCAAGGCAACTGGATGAGCAGAAATCTATGACTTAAATGGACTTTCATGTTTATAATGGGAGGAAACTGGAATATTACAGCCCCCAGTGCAGAGGAACCCTCTGCTCCACCCACCCTGGACTTCTTGCTAGTGACCAACATTGCTTTCCATGGAATAACCCAAATGATTTAACAAACTTAAACTGGGAAGGCAGTTTTGCAAGAAAAATGAGCCCTTCTTCAATTAAATCTGAAGTTACTGTTCTTTCCAAATACAGAATGCATAATATGGATGCAGAATGTGAAAAGTATTTTAAATTTTACCAACGGTGATGAGTATTTAAGGGTTATTTTTCCCCAATGCCAGTAGTGAACTGTCTCTTTAAATACATTTTAATTGCTTTATTTCTCTTCAGCCTGACTTTTTAGAGTCCACAGTGGCTGTATAAAACCTTTTATGAGAACTCATGAATTTATTCCTGCCTGTCAATACTTTCTGCCTCCCAAAGGCCACCCAAGGCCCCCCACACAAGGTGGGATGACACATTTCCCTCTCCCACATTGTGCCGCTCCAGCGTGGGGCTCAGCAGGCTGAAAGCCTCTCGAGAGCACGTTTGGAGAGAAGGGATGGCCCAAAAAGATGAAATACAAGTGCTGGATGTCTGAATTAGTTCTGTGACTTCACAGCTGGCAAGGCTTAGAGGCTGCCAAGCCTCTGGAAAGCAATTCCTAACTTCCTTTTCCCTGTTTAAAACAAAGCTTTTGTCTCAGCCCATTTATGTTGTGCACTTTATTTGGGGGGAAGACATACATCATCTAAGAAATCAAAATTAAAGCCAAGTTTGCTTTGTGGTTATAACACTGGTGATTTAAGTATTAAATGGAAAATTCATCAAACAATTGTTTAATAATACTAGAAACACAAAGTCCAAATATTAATTAAAAAATAAGAGAAATTTTAATTTTCACAACTTCTCATTGAGTCTCTGGATAGTTTTGAATGCTATTTCCAAGCTCATTTAAATAGAATTAAGCACTGCTTAGGAAGGGGAAACCTAAGTCTTGCAATCAATCACTGTAGCCTTCACCTGGCAAATTCTGGCACTAACTTGAAAACAAACCTGCATATTTTCCCAATTCTCCCAGAACAAAGTAACAGGATTTCCCAGCCCCATTCTGCAGTTTCCCTCCAGCAAGCCCTGCTCCTCATTTTATGGAAAACATGGACAACTTGACCTGCACTGAAGCACTGCATGGGGCAGCCTGGCTAAGAGCAAGCACTAAGGAACAGTGTGCCTCACACTGCAGGACAGAAAAACAGAGAGTCACCTGCAAAAGGACAGCGTGGAAAGATAAAAAAAGAATTTTTCCCTGACTTCGCTGACAAAGGAAAGCAAAAGTTACAAATCCTCCTTGTCCTCTGTATGTGCAGAGAACTCAAAAGAGATCTCACTTCCTGAATAAGGGAAAAACCTGGATTCAAGGACTTACCTGTTCTGGTAGCTGTAGTAGGCAGCGTCCCGGGGAATAGTACACAGCTGCTTGCCATAGCAGCACAAGGTCTGGGGAGAGAACTCGTACTGCAAAACAAGGGAGAAAAGCAGCTTTACCACGGGGGTTTTTGTTCATCAGGGGCCTACAGAGCAAACCTGATGCTTGTGGGAATCAGGACACTGCCATGGTCATCACGCTTCTGCAGCTATTGTGAGTGTACCAGCACAGCCCTCTCAATCTGGTGACAACCATTAACCCTAAAAGCAGCTGCCCCTTTCACCTCTGCTTTATGGACATGAGAAATCAGGGAAGTGTTTTAATATTACTTATGACTAAAGAAAGTGTCCTCTGAGGGAGAAATATACAACAACAATAACAAAAGAGCAGAGCTGCTATCCACCTTTTTTTGGCTCTGAACATGTTTACAATAAAGCCAAACCTTCAGCAGCCCTTCCATTCGCTATTTCTATTTTAAAAAAAGAGTACCCACAGCTGCAGCTTTGTCTGCTGACTCCAGCTGGGCTCTTGGGAAGAACATCCCCCTGGGACACTGGGACACCCACCTTGCGCCCGCAGCAGTAGCCCAGGGACTGCATGACTGGGTCAATCTCTTGCTCGAACACCTCCGCCAGTTTAGTGCAAAACTTGTAGACCCGGGAAGTCTTGCGGTTGTAGAGCCAGGCGTTGTTGAACATCAGCCACACATCATCCACGTACTGCCAGGGCTCCTGGTACTGCCCCGTGTCCAGCTTGCGCTTGATGGTCGAGAGATCCATGGGATTCTTCACGATGTCGAAATAATCCTGCAAAGACACGCGAAAATCTGCATTTTTAAGAGGTTCGCAGTATGTCGGATAGAAAAGGCAAAATGTTTACATGAGCAAAGACAAAGCAGGAGAGTATTTTATAGGGTTTTTTTAATGCCAACTCACCGGAATCCCTAGAAGCTGGGGATCCACAGGCTGTCTGAAAGGAAGGGACTCTGGGTCCTGCCGGTACAAAGCTTCCAGGGTGGGCATGAGAGCCTGGCGCAGCTCCTCGGGCTTGAAAACTGGTAATGGAAATCAGAAAGGTCAGAAAATTGCCCTCCAGGTTTCCTCATCTCTTGACTCCCCTAAAAAAGCCCCGAAGAACTACGTTAACATAAAACTCTGCAAAGGGATTTCCCGATCAGAGGCAAAACCTCACTTACAAGAGGCAAACGCAGCCTTGTGTTTACTCAGATCACAGCAGCTGATATTCCCAAAATACGGAGATGGGAACAACTCTAGCCCATAATGATACATATTCTAAACCATTAAAAACCCCTCAAAACTTATACAGAATCAAATTAAATCAATTGTTTCAACATGAATGAACCTTTACTTCTCAAAGGAGAGGCTGAGCATAATTTTCCCTCCCTCCTTTCTAACCTTGTTCACTATTTCCAAGCCAAGATTCTTCCAGCAAAACCCACTGCAGTGGACAGGGATGAAGAGGCAGCTCTACAGAGAGTGACCAGACGTCCTGAGAGCTGGCACAGGAATTTTCCTGGCCACAGTGTACAAACAGTCCTGGTCTGATGGATCGTTAATTGATTTTGAAAGTGTTAATACTTCCAGATTTCTATGCCACCACTTGGCAACAGTGGCATGGCAACAGCCATGATTCTTTCAGGAGTGGATGACAAGGACAAAAAAAGGCAATACATTTTCTGAAAAATAATGATAACTTGGAGAGCTCTTTGAACATCTCAGCGGCGTAATTACATTTATTTCCTTAGGAACAGCGTCTTTAAATAGGGAAGAATGCCTATCATTGAGAAAAAAAGACAACTAAGGAAAGCAGGATGGCATCTAATATTTATCTACCTGGATGAAATGAGAACGATACCAATAAAATTGAGCAATTAAATCTGCTAAAAGCACTTGAATCAACAGGGCTCAGTGACCCCTTTGAGGCTGATCATTGCTTTTCCCACTCAAATGGTATTTTGGTATGATATAAATTGCTTTTTGGGACATCTAGTTCAAAATCTATGATTTTAAAGAGTACACACACAAAAAAAGGGAAGACAAATTAAGCTGACACTACTCCATTGGTTGTATGATCATTTCAGCCGTTGCCACAATCTCAGTTCCAACAAAATGGCAATTCTCGTCCATATTTATCAATACCATACATGCAGGCACTTTTCCCTACTATAGACTCCCAGAGTTTTATAAACAACTCTTTTATGTTATATTATGGGATTCTCAAGAACAGAAATAAATATTAAATTCCATTAACAAGGAACAGTATTCTCCACTGCTCTGATTCAGACAGTTCATAATGTGATAATCTGAATTATTTCATTTAATGAAATGTAAAGGTCAAGAAGCACCTTTTAATAATCTATTCTGGCTACCTGCTTGACACTGCTTTTAGAATTTTCTCCTATAATAACATACCACTAAGCTACAGTATCTTTCAAAATAAATCCAATCTTATTTTAAACTCAAACTACAGAGATCCAGCGTGACTTTTGCCAAGTTCCTTAAAGCCTAATTATCTTTACTGATAAAGTTTATAACCCACTTGCATTTTGAATTTTGAAAAAAAATCAAAATGAAAATCCAGTTGTTATTTCAATTTATTACTTTACCTAAATACATAAAGAAAAGTTGCCTTCATCTTCAGCTGCTCTGCCTCTAAGGACTATGACTAATACCAGCACATTTGATCATAACATCTTCTCTGTATATGGACTTTACAAGGAAGTTTTGTTTTTCCCTCTCTCCTTTTTCCAAAATTAAATGCTCTCAGTTCTTCTCCGGTAGCTCAAAGACCTTTGTGAGGAGCTGGCATCCAGTTATCCCATTTTGTCTTGGATGTGTGGGTGGTAAAAAGAAAATGGGATCTTTGCCTGACTCACGATGACGTATCATCTACCAAAGAAGAGTACAATGCTACCTTTTTAATTTTTTTGCTTTTTTCAAACAGAGGCAAGTCTGCTTATGATTACTAAGGAGAAAATTCATACAGGAAGATAAGACATTTTCAAAATTACAAGGACGATACACACAAATACACCTCAAACCCAAGCTCCTGCAAGTTTTCCATTATGTGTTACAAGGAAGTGAAGAAACCAGTAAAACTCATCTTCAAGGACAAACTAAAGCTGCCGCCTACAAGGAGAGAGGAGCTGCCCAAATGAGTATTATAATGGCTTTTCTGAGACTGCAAGGCAAGGAACCACCACCTCCCTTTATTGCTTACATTAGATTTGCAAAAAAAAAGGCAAAATAAGGCTCTGACTTGCTAAGTTATAGCACACAGTCCATGGCACTTCCCCTTAGTGCCTGCTACGTCCCAGCTGACTGTGGGATGCCCCTCAGGAACCTGCCTGCATGGGAAGGAGGAAGAATTCCCAATACTTTTGCAAACCATGCAAAACTCCTGATCAGTCTCTTCGGCAGTTTTGAAGTATCACCTATCCCTTCAGCAGTTTTGAAGTATCACCTATCCCTTCAGCACACGTAGCAGTAATTACTCTCCAGTACCTCTTGGTTTATTCAGCACTTTAATGCCAATGCTCAATTAACACTGAACGAACTCCTTGGTGAGAAAATATCATCATTTAAACTTGTGGCTGTGGTTGTACCTGCCCACGCTGCACGTGCTTTGCACTACACAGTTCCTGGGTGACAAAACTTCCAAGATAAAATTGTGTCACCGAAGGAGGAACTGGAATACGTGGTGACCCAGCCTGAACTGACTCTGCAAGAACCTTCCCTGTGCAAGCACATTCCTAACAGGCAGCAGTGATTCCTTCCACTGGGAATATCATGGGCTCAGAAATGCTAATAAGTTTTCCACTCCCTGTGTTACATTTGGGTTGGAAAAGGCTCTGCCAGTTGGTTCTGCAGCGCACTCTCGTTTGGGTGCCCCACTCTACTGCCAGCTGAAAACATCAATCTGCAGGGAAATGTGTTTTATAGTGATTTATTACAAAAAGATTATGGTTAGTAACCACATGCAACCCAAAGCACATCAAGGAGATGTAGATTTTTTAGACATTTGCAGTGTTTTGAAAGCTTACCTTTGGTCAAAAACTAAAAACCAAGCACAGAAAACATCACCTCAATAAAGCGGGTGCCAAAAGACAGAGGTCTCAAAACTGCTAAGGTTTTTGAGTTCAAGAACTTATCCTGCAGCCTGCCACAAAGCCTGCACTGCAAGTGGAGAAATTGATTTCTGTTTCAATAATCTTATTTATTTCTTACTAACACAATCATTTATATAACCTGCAACACCGTGAAGTTTCCTTGAGTACAGATGCAGTCACACCTCAATCTGTGCTGACACTGCAGCTTAATTTAAGAGACTGCTGAGCAAATGAACACTACACCGAAAAATTTCGAGTCCTGAAAACACAGGACTCTAAAATAAATCTAAAGCCTCTTGCAGCAGTCCAGCCTAGGAGGAACATAGGTTCAGGAGAGTTTAAGTGCCTGATTCTCAGAAAAGTGACTGACAAAACTCAGGATAAAGGTGGCATGTGCAGCCTCTTAACAGGAAAAGAAAAGCAATGGATATCCTTGGTTACTGAAAGCACTCTTATCTACACCGAGCTCTCCTGAAAGAGCACCAAGATGTTCAGGAGGGGATTTCTGTATTTAATTCCTCCAGCAATCCCTGCCTTACTGCCTTGGTCCTTCTGGGCAGGCACTGCTGAGATCAAGGGCACAGCGACTTGCTTTTCTCACCTGATCCGTGTAACATTAAAGGAATCCTACTTTCCAAATTAAGTTACAGAGTATTGATCTCCCAGAGCTCCACGTGCTGGAAACGCAAGTCCAAAGAGACCTCCCAGCAGGAGCTGAGACCACAGAAGACAAATGTTAGTGAAAGCAAAGCACAGGAGGGAACTCAGTTTTCATACACATACTTTTCTTGCGGGGCTGAGATGGTGATGTGGATTGTGAAGTGGTTCCATTAGTGCTGCTCTCCTCTTCCTCTTTAGCCTCTACTTTCATTTCAGGCTTCTTTTCTTCAATTTCCATTGGCTCCTGTTTCAGTTCTGTTCCATCTGTTTCTTCTTTTATTTGTGAAGATCCTTGTAAATCCTCCTCCACCTTAAGAAAGGACGCAACGAGAGGTACTGTTACATCTACAACCCAGTCTTCAGCCATCAAAATATTAGTTTGAGACTGTTGAAGCACTTTCCATCCATGGCTTTCCTCAGGAGTTACTTTGCAGTAACGACCCTCCTCTCGCCCCTTAGCTCACCGAGTCAGACACATCATTAAGTGCTTTTTATATCTATCACTGCTTTCAGTTAAGCTGTAGAGAATCTCATTTACCTCAGTCTTAGCTTCCACTTGTGTCTCAC
Organism: Callaeas wilsoni; assembly: GCA_013398955.1. Classification (NCBI taxonomy): domain Eukaryota; kingdom Metazoa; phylum Chordata; class Aves; order Passeriformes; family Callaeidae; genus Callaeas; species Callaeas wilsoni. Next base: position 8,975 of record VWPU01011851.1, read on the forward strand.
TAGTCTCTGGCTCAGTTTCTTCAGTTTTAACTTCTGATTTGCTTTCTAGCATTGGTGCATCTGGTCCTAGTTGCTGGGAATTCGTATCAGCACTAGCAACTGAGGCAGGGGTGGGGACCCTGTTATCAATACTAGCTGCTGCCTGGGATAGCTGTTGTAAAAACAGTACAAAAGAAAGACACTGCATATATAGAAATATTTTCCTTTACTAAAAATGAACAGCACAAAAGAGACATGAGATGATATTCTACAACAGTGCAGAACATGGATACAGGTCACTGTAGCCAAGTTTTGATATTACACATTTATTAACTCTGCTTTACAGAGGAGAAGCCAAGGAAGAATTCTGCCCCGAAGAGGCTTCTTTTACAGAGAAAACACCTGCCCAGTAAAATACTGTACATTCCTTGAAACGTGCATTTGCCCTGGCTGTATCTTAGAAGGAAAAAAAATTTTGCAAATCTCAGGATCAGAAAAGATTCTGATCATGGCCAAATAGAGTCTTAGGCCTGCTACACCTCATCTTTCTGCACACTGCTGCCAATTTTACTTGAGCAGTTCAGCCATTCAACCCCCCCTCCTTCACACGATGCTGAGAACATCTGAACACACACAGTTTACACAGCTCTAACCAACCCTCTGGTCTAAAGCAGAAGCTGCTGTGGACAGCTATGGGCTCTATACGTTCAGGACATGGTGCTACACACAGGGACACTGGTGGGATGTCACGACACGAGGCGGAGGGGACTGGCTGGTACTTACTGGAGTGCCGGGTGGCTGTGCCTGCACAGACGTTGGCTGCTGCTGGGCTGGCTGCGGGGTTGGCACAGACTGGGGCTGGGCAGGGGTCTGCGGCTGCGGCGTCACCTGGGCCTGGGCCGCAGTCTGCCCCGTGGGCGTGCTCTGGGTCTGCGTGGCCGTGGGAACGGAACCCGGCGTCGGGGTCGGAGTTTGTCCCGAGGACGAGACCGGTGTCGACGGCTGGGTGGGTGCTGCTGGCTGGGGAGGAGTCATTCCCGGGGGTGTTTGGTGCTGCATCGGTGGCATCCCGGCAGCGGTGGACGCGGGAGGCGTGCTCTGGTGCAGGGGTGGCTGGCTCACCGGGGGACACGGCAGCTGCCCGCTCTGCGGCCCCAGCATGTTCATGGAGTTGGGAAGAGCAGCACTGGGAACCTGCCCCTGCTAGGGAGAGAGAGAGTCTTACCGACCCTGGAATCACACTTATCCTTTCAGTCCCAGCCCTGAAGCCTTCTCTGACAGGATACCGTCAGTGCAAGCAGATCAGCCGCAAATGCTGCTACTGCAAGCGACTGCTCCGCTTCCTGTCATCGCTCCCGTCAGCTCTCACGGACCTTTCTCCCAGACCTAGCTGTGCCATGCACGTCCTGCATTAATTCCACTGGCATGGAGAGGGAATCCTCACAATCCCAGTAACACAGAAACCCACAGGCAGCCTCTAAATCGTGCCATTAGCTGGGCAAAGGTCAGGCTTTGACACAAAATGGTTTTGAGCAAACACCCATTTTTAGGCCAGGACTCTGAGGCAGCTCTGCTTTAGGGGGCAGGACAACACATTTAATGCTGCTGTTGCACACAGTAAGACTTAAGAAGAGTCTTTTTCTTTTCTTTTTAATTTTAATTAAACTGCTCAAGGTGCTTCAGAAAACAGGGGATTTGTTTTTCAGAGCAGCAACAATGAAGTACTCTGGATGTACTTAAACCTTTAAGTGATACATTTTACTGAAGATTGCATCAGATAACTGGTGATAAAAAAGAATACTCCATCCTCAAATGTAGCTGTTACTCTTAGAAATACAAATCAGTTAATTTCCTGCAGATGAGGTTTCAAATCTAAAACACACATCTATATTGTCTTTACAGAGGCAGTTTTATGAAACTAAGTGCACTGGGAAAAAAATGTTCACCACAAAGGCAGTCAAACAACTGAGCCAGGGCCCATGAAACTGTAGATATTCCATCCTGAACATATTCCAAACTTGACTTGACAGAGCCCATCATAACCTGATCTAAGTAATCTCTCAGAACTCTGGAGGTTTTAACTAGCCTAAATGACTTGGGCTCTGAGCTAAACAACAAGCCTTTCCCCCTGGAAAAGGAGATATTTTGGCATCATAAGCACAGCTGCTACTTCACTGACCACTACTGCAACAGAAAAATGTTACAGGAAAAACCCAACAATTTTCTCTCCAGAAGCAAAGAAGTTAAAACAAACTTTTGAAGATCTTGCCCAACCACTTTATTATAATCTTAGATTTAAAGTTAGCTACTCAGGTCCACTCCGCACAGAGACAAAACATATGTTCATAGGCATCCCATAAACTGATTTCTGATATTTCCCCTAAAAATCTCGTCAGCATGCATTTTTAAGGAATTTAAATCAGGAATTGCAGGGCGTTGCGCCCCCATTAACAGATGTCAATAAGTTATGTAAGAGCTTCTGAAAAAGGCAGATGTAACCCAAGATCCCTCAAAGAATTTGGAGTGAGTACATCAAACAATGGATATAGAAATACAAATAAACAAATACAAGTAAGGTAAATAAATCAGAGCAAAATAATTAAGAGCAAATAAATCTTAGAGAATCCATCTCACCTGTGCCACCCCGGCCTGGGCTGTTGACTGGCCCATGCCCACATTGTTCACATTCATAGCTCCAGTGGATGCTGGGAACTGGTTTTGGGGCAGGAATTGGTTCTGGGTAGGAGCCTGACCCATCATGTTGTTGGAATGGGCTCCCATCATGTTCTGTGGCTGAGGCATTCGGGAAGGAGACATTGCCATCTGAAAATTAACACCCAGATAAACTAATTACCATTTAGTAATACAGAGCAGGACAAAGGAAAATACTCTCACTGAAATCAATCAAAGGATAGGACAAGGAAAAATAAAAGGAAAACTGGCTTAATTCCACTAACTGGAAGTGGGCATATGCCTATAACTTCAGCATTTGTTCCACAACATTCAGGAGGGAGTTATTTTTAAACAGGTAATATTCAGAGTGTTAACTCTGTTTTGTTCTCTGGGGTGACAGAGAGAATACAGGGAAACGAAACATATTTTTGTTTTTCTAAAGAATAAAAACATGTTTTCATGTAGGAACCAAGAAGGTTTATATACTGCAAAGACAGTAGATGCTCTTCCACAGATTGCTGGGGATTACTGCACCTGTGGCATGCGCCCCTCTAAAGGACTGCTCGGTGTTTTTGGAACACATAAATATTGCAAACAAACGCCTCGATAAAAGCCTGTCAGACTTGCTGCGTTTCCATGAAATTATGCCACAATTTGCAGCACTGCTCTGTGGCTCGGCCTTTTCAGGGGAGAGGAGGCGTGGGGTGGGCTGAGGCTGGGCTGAGCAGGGTGTGAGGGGTACGAACCGCGGGCACGGCGCCCATGTTGTTCATCTGCACCGGGTGGTTCATCGGCGACGCCGCCCGCGGTCCCAGCGGTGCTTGGGGCATCTGTACATTCCCTATGGACATGGGGTTAAACTGATTCATTCCTGCAAATGCACCCCCAAAACAACTCATTAGGAACAAGTCAGCAGAATGTATGGATCTATATTCTACTATAACATTAACAGTTATTATGACTGCAATTCGACCGCCCTGCGCTTTATCTTTCAGTTACTTGACTAAACAGACAAATCAGGATGCAAGAAGTGTTTGGAACAATACTAGTTAGGGGGAAATACAATTTTTTGGTGTCTAAAAAAAAAAAATTAAATGCAAAAGATGAAGAGTAGATGATCTGCAGAGGATGTTGGATGATCTGCAGAGACAGGATGCTATTTATAAATAACACCTTAGGATGGTTTCTTAAAATCAGGCATTTGCTTTGAAACAGCAATGTCTTATTCAGGGCTCACTGAAATGGTTGAAGTAAATATGATAAAAATATACATTGTATGTATGAAGGCAACTCCAAGCCTCCAATCAGGACAAAAGCTGGCAAAATGCTTTAACAGGGGTAGTGCTTTTTATACAAAACATTGAATTCCTCAAAAAAACTTGTCTAAAGCTGTAATTATATGGAGCTCTACTTGTTATCAACTTGTTCTCCTATTCAGACAAATTTTAAAAGGATTTAACTTCCCAAGGACATTTCAACACAAGCTTTGACTTAGTACTAACTCTAAGCCAAGAAAGAAATAGCTGAAGACACTTTTCTGAAGGAAGCTGAAGCACCTAAAAGTCATGGGTCTGTGTTTTTCGGAAAAAACCACCCATGAGCTCACAGCAGCCTCAGTGAGTAATGACAAGTGCTGTGAACAAGCTCCAAGGCTTTTTTAGATGCACTTTCCATCAGAAACCAAGAAAGGCTATCATTAGTTACACAGATTTTAGGACTAATGTGCTGTGTTTCCAGCTACAGGTGTATTTTTGGCTAATTACCTGATGAAAACATGCCAACATCCTTCCCCCTTTACAGTGTTTTAAATGAGATTATCCACAATATTCTTGCATGAGCTGTCCTCTCTTTGGAAGCACTGAATTAATTCCCAATCCCCAGCAAAGTGCTGGATACATATTGTTAACAGTGCACTGACACACAGAGCAACCACAAAGAATGGTGCTGAAGAAAGGCAGAGCCAGTAGTTCCTCCCTCCCAACACAAAAAATCCCTACATAAGATCAGCTTTTCCCCCCAACAATTCTTTTGAACCCAGAAATTGCAATTAGAGAGGAAAACAGATACCTTGAGAAACCTGCATACGACTGATAGGCACGGTTGGCATGGACATAGGCCCATCTGCAACACAACACAAGAACGGTCAGAAAATCCAGTTTTAAATACAACCTCAGGATTAGCTTGAGCCCAAAGACTCCTGAGAAGCAGAGGCAGCTCCAGCAGCACTTACTGGGTGGCCTGACGGGCTGTGCCTGGCCCATGGCAGCAGCCACCTGGGGAATCCCTGGGGGCTGGGGCCCGGGGGTCTGTAAGGCTGCTTGGTTCCCCAGCATCCCTTGTTTATGGAGACGAGACCTCCGCTTCTCTTCTAGCTCCTTTTGTATCTTATAGATTTTCTCTGCTAATAAATGATAGTATTCATCCTGAAAGGGAAAGGAAAAAAAAAAAAGAGTAAGCAGCAGCAGCAGCAAAACTCATTCAGTCTACCTGAATACCATCATCTGGTTTTGAATTGGGTTTTTTGTTTTTCGATGTATACATCTGCCTAATTGAAAAAGAAATATTTATTTTCAGAATCCTGTTAAATTAAGACAGCCTCTTCTACTTTAATGCAGAAAAGAGAAAAAAAAAAAGCTTCCAGAAATCACACTTGCTTTATGGCTACCCTTCATACCTGCTCTGAGTAAATTAACAGTCAAAAGAGAAGGCTGGAGGTTCTCTGTTACTTCAGCAAAACCCAGGAAGCTGTGATTTAGTTTCTAAGTGTTAATGATTTTTAAATGTTATTTTCATAATAAGCATTCCCACTAATCCACAGACAAAAGAAAAAGATATTCCCAGCACACTGTTACACTGAATAAACTTTCAGGAGACAGATGTTAAGGACAGATCAATTTTTACATAAAGAAAGGAACTGCTCTTTTCCTAAAGAGTCCATCAACAATCACGGCAAGGCATAAACAAAACCAGACAAAACCTCAAAGGAATGGAGAAAATTCAGTCACAAATAGTCCACAGGCACAGACAAGTGAACACTACACCTGTACAAGATGAAAAATCCATTTTACTCAACCCACACTGACAACAGATCCAATAAGAGAGTCACAGTGCACACCACGCAGACAATTTTGCTTGTCAGGAATTGCAGGACACGTATCTGCACAGTGCATGAGATTATGCACCTGTTAAAGGCAAAAAAAGCCCCACAAACCCTCAAGGCTACATTTCTTTTGTGGGGTCACCATGCTCTTAGAACTCGGGGTTAGATAGAGCACAGGTTGAGTGATGCTTGCCTACAATCATTTTATTTGTATTCAATTTTCATCAAAACCAGAATTTGTTATTACAGCAGGATTGAGTTAATTTCAGAAAACTTAATATGAGATAGGTATTCCTCAACAGCCTTGTTAAGGAAGTCCAGTCATGCAATATAAAGCTTTTTTAGGTCACTCTTCTCCTCAGAGCTTCTCAAAAATCAGTGCAGACACTTTCTGCTGTCCAGTTTAAAAGCTTTATCTCCCCTTCTCCTGCTCAAGCCACTTCAGTTGTAACTTCCTATTTGTAAATTCAATGTTGTGCTGCTTTCCCACTGAAAAGGATCCTGAAAAGGCTGTGTTCACAAGGAGCACACGCTGCTAGAACAGCACTGAACTCCTTACAATGATGCCTCTTAGTAATATGTTTTTCAGTGTCAAAGTAGACGGGAAGCTCCTCAAAAAGGATGTAATTCCTCACGGCATCATTAACACATTCTGAATTACTCCCTTCTTCCAAGTTTGCTGCTTGGAGCCAAATACATTAGATGAATTCCAATAATAAACTTCTGGCCATGAGGCTCTGACAGCTGTTTTGAGGGGTGAAGAGAAGACACTTCTGGGTGTTTATCTGTCAGAAGGCATTTAATTTTACAATCAGGAGTTTGCTATGCTCCTCCTTACTGAGAAAGTATTTAGACACTCAGGTGTGACCATGAAATCCTCCTTCTATCTAAAATTGGTCTCTAAAGCTGCCAGGGTAACCAAGGGTGAGCACACCCAAGCCCTCCTTGTAAACAACCTCTTGGTAGCTACACAAGGAGACAACGTGGTCACTGACCAACACTGACACAGCAGCAGCACTCGAAGTATGGCCACTGCCATTTACCTCCAGGAAAGAAAACCTGCATTTCCAACTCCAGCTCTTCCGGGAGGTGGGCTGAGAGGGGCAGAAGTGTCTGACTGGATCATCTCATTATCACCTGAAATGCCACTAACTACTCTCTTTAGATACTCCTCCCTTGCTTAAGAAAGGATCTCAAGTTTCTGATCAGGTAGGATCTCACTGGCTGTTACTACTGGCACGAATAATGTTGTCTTTTCCCAATGAAAACTTTCAGGGAGTGGTTCCTTTAGGGTAGAATTACCACCATGTCATATCCTCAGCCTGTCAGTCAACAGGGGTTTGCTCCCTCCAAGTAAGAGAGATTTGAACTGACATCTCTGTGCAGGCAGAGCAAAAATCATGAACTACAACTGGAATTCTGGTTTTTTTCCCATCCACAAAGCAGGCAAACTGACTTGTTATGTCTTAGCCCAACCACTCCTGGTGCTGCAGAGTAGAGGAGAATTAATTCCATCAGTACAGGTGGAAGGTAAGCAGTGGAACAGCACTGGGTCCCAGAGAAAATCTCCAGTGGTAAAGAGGCACTAAGAAAATTTTAAAACTACTGCTTACACAGACTTCCAAAAAGGAAGGAAGTCAGTAGGGGAAACATCAGGAACTGTAAGCTGTGCTCCAAGCTTCCTGCATGTCACTCACACCTTCAGGAGGATGCAAGTAGGGATGGATGTGATGGTGTCTAGAGCTGAGGGGGGTGAATTAGCTTGGAGTGACATGAATCACACGGCTTGTGACTACACAAACACTGTCACAGAATGACAGCACGGCTTTCCTCATGAAGAGGGCAGTGAAATGATTCTCTGTGGCTTTCTTTACACTTCTAAGGTTTGTGATGCTACTGTTCTTTCACATGTTGGACTGAAGCAACATACCCTACTATTAGCAGATTCATACATGTCTCCTTCCACTTTCCTGGCATAAGCCACCAAGTTCTCCATGCGGCGATCCTTCAGTGCTGCTGGATCAGGAGTGGGGAAGATGGCTTGGACACTGCAAGGACAGAGGAACAATAATAGAAAAAGATCTTCAGAAAAAAACCCCAGATCAATACAGCTTTATGATAATCACCCTGGACGTTCCCTTACACATCAGATACGTAAAAGCATATCAAAATGGTTAAAAAAAAAAAATTTTACTATTTCTCACAAGATTAAAGCAAATCCAACGATGAAAATAAAGTGAGGGTAACAGTCTGGAGTCTAAACAACTGTTCACCACAGCAGAGCAAATTTACTAGCAATGCAAACTAATTCCATGCCCACTCCTTAATGAGCATGAAGAACGAACTGAAGAGGTGGATTAAAGGCAACAACTCATCCTGAGTGGCCCAGAACCTGAGAACCACTACTGATAACTTTCTTTTCAGCTTAATAGTAGAACTACTGTATTGAAATTCTTTAAAAACATTGAGGAAAAAGGCAGCCTCGGTGAATACTTACAGTTTATGCACTAAATGATTGCGCAGGTCCTGAGTGACATGTTCATGCCATGCTTTCCTTACCCCGGTACTCGAAGGAGGTGCAGCCATTGGCATTGAGCTGAGGTTTCCAACATTGCCAGAGTTTGTGCCATCATTCATTAGTGGGCTACAAGAAAAAGAAAAGGGGCTGTTAGAGTACCAGAATGCAGAGTTTTGTCATAGGTTTGATGCCTGAAGTAATTTCTGAGTTGTTGCTTTCATCATTTTTAGCTATTGCATCAAACATTCTCTTAAGTGAAATTCTGGCATCAACAAACTGCAACCCTCGAAACAGCAAAGCTCGGGAGTTTACGAGGCACATTCACAGTGTGAATGGTAAAAAATCACAACTATGAACTTAAAAATACAAAATATTCTTCCTTTGGGACTTCATTTAAAACTATGAAATGCTGTGGGGCTCTCAGGAGTGGCAGCTCTGGAACTGAAACAGGAAAGAAGAGCAGAGCTGTCCACGTGACTGACCACCTCCATGCCAATACAATCAGTTTTTAAAGCATGCTCTTTATTTACATTCATAAGCATGTAAATAAATGTTTAATTGAGCAAGAATGAAAATGTGTGCATTACTTATTTGTCCCAAGGGATGTTGGAAGAGCAGTTTCAGAAATTAGACCCGGTTGCTGGTCTGTTGTTATTCCTCCTGTGGGAAGGTTCATCTGGTTGGCTCCTTCGGGACAAAATTAAACATCATTGGTACACAGTTCACAATTTTGACAGTAATATGACAAAACTGCACTTTACTGACCCACCTGGCTAACGAAAGAAGCAATTTATCAGGTTAAGTATTTTTATAACAATACCTGCTGTGCTGCATGTATGTGGCTATTTATGGAACCAAGTTACTTTCAGTCTGAGCTACAAAAATGAGTCTATTAAAATTTTAAATCCATAAACTCTTAAGATTAAATCAGTAAGCTATAAAGAAGGTAATACTAGCAATTGAGATGCAAAAAAAGAAGTAGTATTTGAGACAGAATTGGCTGTTAGAACAGGTGACAACTGTTAAACTAAAATCCTTCAGCAATTCTGTCTCATCACCTCAGAGAACAGGCTATGGGCTATATTTTAAAAGAAACTAAAACTCCTGCTATTTGGCAAAAGCACTAGATTCAAAACGTCCTCAATTCAAATGTAAATGAATGGCACTGTATATAAATAGTGTATTTTTAACTTACTAAACAACATGAACAGACAGCCACTAGCTGACCAAACATAATACCAGACTTTCCTAAAACTTCAACATCAGTTATTTTAACATTGTCTTTTCTTGGTCTTTTCTCCACCTACCCAGTGCATTAATGGTCCTCATCTGCTGGTGAGCCTGAGGCTGTGCTGGCTGCTGGCCTTGGACCTGGGGCTGCAGCTGTGTTTGGGGCTGGTTGCCATATGGCAGCCCAAGGGCAGCGTAGGCTCGTTGCATGGAGCTGGGGTCAATCGGATTGGGATTACTCAGTGATGGAGTGTTCTGCTGGCCCGTGCCAACAGAACCGATGGAATTCTGGATCCCACCAGCTGGAGACCCTAAAAGGGCTACAGGAAAGAGAAAGGATAAGAGAAAATTAAAACTCCATGAGGGTAAGGAGTGAAACCAGTCATGCCAAGAGTCACCAGAACATGCACATATTCTATGATACAGATATTTTTCTGCCAGAGGACAGAACAACACCCGAGATGCCAAGTGGGAAAACTCAGCCTTTGATTCTACAGGACAGAACCCACCCTGGCTATTAATCCATGCAGTCTAAAGAGAAGTGCTGTAAATTTCAGGCAGATAAGCCCATAATTACTTGTAATAGATATACAGTATAGGCTCCTATACGAGGCTAAATAGGATTTTCATGCTTGGGGACAGTAAACTAAGGGGAAAAAAAATTTAATTCCTCTACTTCCCTCTTTCCCATCAATCCCATTTTAGGTCAAAATATTTGGCTCCAGAACAGAGATCCTGAGTTCAGCAGAAACACTGTGTCCTTGGACACAAAGGTAATACTGAAGATCTGTTGGTAGAAATTTTCATTGCGAGCAGTCACCAGATCAATCCTCTGAAAGCCAGATTACCTTAAACCCCAAGTTACTCAGAGATATGAAGTACCCTGATGAAGTTTCAGATTGTACTGGCAAAATCTAAAATAAGTTGGAGAGTCAGAAAGGGGTTGAACCCTGGTAAATACTTTAGATAATATTTAGGTATTCATTAACCTATATGGCTACCACAACCAACCAAACTCCCCCACCATACAGATGTATGGAAGAGTCATTTTCATTGTAGACAGGAAACGGAATCAACAAGGAAAAGCAGTATTTGCTTAATCCAGAAGAGTAAAATTTTGCTTTCTGGTTCTCATTTTAGCTGCCATTCTAAGTGATACCATGTTCCATTGTGAATGACCCATGGAGTACAACCTTCAGCACAGAGACACTGCATTGTGATAACCAAGAGTCTGGTAGAAGTTAACACTGCTTTCACATTTTCCTCCTCAAGTAATTAAATGCATAATGTGCATTACTAATGTGTGAGCTAAACTTAGCAACAGTAATGGCTCTTAATACAGGCAACAGTAACTGTTTTATTGAAATATTAGGAGGGGCACGTGGTTAGATAAAAAAGTCATGAAAACAAACCTTATGAGACATTAACAGCATTATCCAGGCTTTCTTAAGTCCTTACCCACTGTGGAAACTGAATCACTGAAAGAGATACGCAGGCTTCCAGCTTCCACCCAAGAGAAAACACACACACTGCAGAGTCCAGACTTTTCCCTCTCCAGATGAAAAATCAATTTGATCTCATTTGCCAAAGAACTACAAATAAATATACTCAGATATCTCCCTCTTCTGAATAAGCAGCCCCACAGAAAACATCCTTTTTTCCCCCAAAGGACAATCCACAGTATTTTAAAGACTGGGATTACCATGGAAATTAAGGCTTATGTATACTTACACTCTGTGGACACACTCACAACAACTTTTGAACTCACTGATCACTTCCTTAAGAGAATTTAAACACAAAGATAGAAGCTGATTAAGATCCTATCAGCTTAATTAAAAAAAAAAAAGACGTATTAAAGAGCAACTCTATGAACTCCTCATTGGACTTGCACGTAGTAGTCTGGAATCACACAATCTAGGAGAAAAATGCCTTTACACTACTGCAAGCCAAGGAATAGGAAGGTTAAATAGCACAAAACTTGTGGCACCCTGGAATTCAAAAGGCTTCAGATGCTGCTGTGACAGCACAGATTGATTCAGGAGCTAATAGGAATTCCAGCTTGTTAGAGGATGATATTCCACCAGAAAAGTTAGGACAAAACACCCCAAATCTGCTTTCAGTGCTGGCTGGAAGTGTGGAGGTGACAGAACACCCACAGGCGATGACGATGTTTGGGAACCAGAGAAAGGCTTCTGGCCACCCCGCTGAGGAGAGCCCAGCCTTGCACCATCCCTCACCTTCTCCTGGGGAAAAAACACTGATTGTCTGACACTGCAAGCTTGGCTTGCAGCTCACCTGCAGAAGCCCAGCACCTCCAGCCCACGGCTCTGGGCTGAGCTCTGGCAGCAGCATCAGTCACTACAAAGCACAAGTTCAGCCCTTCCGTTAGAACAGTTTTAGACCGTTTGGCCTCAGCTTTTCTACACTTCACAACTCAATAGCATCCTGTTCTGAGTATTTCCCAACATCAGCAATCTGTTTTTGAAGGAGTTTTTTTTGTCTGTTTGTTCACTGGTTTTATATGAAGGCATGACATTATCTGTCAAACAAGAAGATGGAGGCAGAGAGTATTAAATTTCTGCTCTGGAGAGATCCACGTGCAAATGCTGTTCCTTCTGTGGCAGATACTGCAGGAAATAAAGTCAACTAAAATAAATATAGCCCTGGAACAAACACATTAGGCCACTGTTACATGAAGCAATATCTACTGCAATTTACTTTTCTTAACTGATGCTTCAGACAGTGAGAAGCCCACGACACAAGTGTGAAGTGAGCTCTGTAATTCACACTCTAAATGCTATAAAGACAACTGTCTCTGTGTGTCCCAGTGCCCCTTGTGTTTATGTACCTGAGGAGGGAAGGTTCAAACAAGCACAAGCAGCCCCAGAACTTCCTGAGCAGCCCTGGTGACAGCCCAGTGGCCTCGAAGGCACCAAAACCAGCAAACAGCAGCTCACCTGCAGGATTCTGTCTCAGGTAGTACTGTTTAATGACACTGTATTCATGTCTTCTAGAGGGGAACCCCTAACCCCAGATAATTAAAATTTATTTTAGACACAGATCCCCAATGCTATTTTAAGCACAAGTGCCCAGCACTCCTCTAACCTGACCACTCCAGCGAATATCTTAAACCATTTTTGAGAATTTTAAATTCCTAAACTCTAAGGATTAGCTCGATAAGCTAAAAAGAAGGTACTACTAACAATTAAGATGCAAAACGAAAGTAGCATTCGAGACAGAATTGCCTGTTACAACAGCTGGCAATTGTTAAACCAAAATCCCTCAGCTTCAAACTCTGTCTTATCACCTCAGACAACAAGCTACGAGCTGGTTTAAATTTACCCGTGCTGGTTTAAGTGTTTGATTTTGCTTCCAAATTCTTTAACTGAGACTTGTTCTGTCCTGCAGCTCCTCACTCTGCTCGTCTCAAAGTGGCTGGAGTAAAATTTGGGCTGGTGCCCTTGACTCACCTCAGCATGAGCCTGTTCTGCACCCAGAATTGGGCAGGCACATGAAGGTAAGTATACAAAATCATTTAATTAAAGGCTGTATCTTGAATCAAATCATGGGGTAAAGATTTTACGAGTAACTTGAAGCAGGAAGTGTCAGTTTTAAACTTCACCACCAATGCCATTTTAATTTTTATTTACGTTTAGCATTAAATCATAAGCCTTCAGTACAGCATTGTATCAGTCAATCAGTGGAACTCCTTAGTCCATGGACTACCATCCATCATGTGCTCCATGGGATGATTGAGGAGCCACCATTACATGATCTCCAGCAGTTGAAAAAAACCAAGAGACATGTTTTGTTTGTACATCTTACAGTTACTGACAGTAAGACTTGAATAAGCAGGATTTCATTTTGTTTTCACAGGAAACAGGCTCCACTGAAGAAGCTGCTGCCTCATCCTCCTGGACACATTTCCCTGTGCATGGATGCACTTACTCCTTCCTCCTCTGCAAAGGATTGGTTCCCAAATGCTCTACATCCACGTCCTCTTCCATTTTCTGCCTGTACTCAATATCCTGCTACCTCAGCCAGCGAGATCCTGGTCCCTACTTCCATTTCCCTCATCAGATTCCTGCTCTTTCATCCCTGACTTCACATACTCCAGAATTTCTGTCTCCGTCTTCTCTAAAATCACGCTTTTAGGTGAAGATTAGTTGTCTCAAATTTCATCTTTCTTAATCCAGCTTTCTCCTTGCTGCATTTTATTTAAAATTTTCCTACAAGGAAAGTTACAGAGGAGACCAGCTCCAAGTTCACAGCTCCACTTTCAGGTCTCACTCGTCTGAGCAGGGATCCCAGGGGTTTTCCAGTGTTCCCTGATCCTGGAATGAGGCACACCAAGCACTGCATGGGGATGGCCCAGGACATTATAAATGGGAGCAGATCCAGGAGCTGTGGCACAACACACCTGCTCAGGCCAGGAATGGAAGAATTAAGGAGCTCAAGCATGTGCATGACAAGATGAATGTTCAAAAAAATAACTGACACAGCTACAAAATCAGGAAATATATCAACAACTGTTCGCAAAACTTTATAATTCATATTGTGGTGGGCCCAGCGGGGAGCAAGAAGTACTTCCTAACAAAAACAAGCCTTCAACCCCAAAATATTTCAACCAAATTTCAAGCCATTACTTCAAAACACAGGAGTCACCTGCTTATTCAAAAGAAAAGCTTAATGTTTTACCACGTGCAAAATAATACTTGTTTTCCAGTTTCCCCTGCCTGCTCAGAGGTGCATGGGTCACACAATAAGAACCATGTGGAACAGAAAGAATTTTACATTTGTCCCAATATGTCCTTTTAACAAGTCAGGTCACTATCAACCATTATAGCAAAATACAGTTCAAAAGTGCTTTAAAATAAATAAAAAAGGCAATACAAAAGAAACCTGGCACAATGTTCTTTGCAAAAAATCTCAGCACTAAAAGACGTGTACAGAAACAGCTCCATGGCAATAACCTAAACCCCAGGGCTTTCCAGGACCTGCAGATCCCCAAGGAGTAGGAACAGAAAGCTACAAAAGCACGGGAATGACTGTGCATGGAAGTGAGGCACCACACTGCAACGGCTCAGCAGTGCTCAACTGCAGGATGTTCTAAAAGGTGGGCACCCTTTGAAGGAGCTGCCTGAAAGCCCAGCATGGCCACACCAGGACTGAAACAACAACAGGAAAACATGGATGGGCACAGCAAGGAGGGTTCTGGACTCTCTGTACGGAAGGCAGCCCGACAATAGAAGGAGGATCACTACACTTCTCTTTCCTTTTTCCCTTTCTGAACGTTCTCATCTATTCTGCCAAATGCAGACTCCCTCCTCCTCCCAATTTAGTAGAAGCTACTATGATTTATTCTTCAGAAAGGCAACATTTTCTTCCAGTCTAAAACTAACCCAACTTTGGTTAGTCTTCATCTGATCAGGTACAACACTTTAAAATGCACATATTAATGTAAATCATTTCACAAACCTTCCAGAGTGCCCAAAAAGGGGTACCTTTTACAATACATCTAAACAAGTACTTTTACTGTTCCTCTTTCACCTCCCAACAAACCATGAGGTGTTACATGTATGACTCAGAGACAAAATCCAGGACAAAGAACCCTGCACCACTGGATTATTGATTAACTGAATAGGAGAAGGAGATTTCATATTTATCTCCCTCCATATGCAACAAGGGAGACAAATTCCACACTTATCCACTATAATTCTGCTGCAGTCAGACAATATCCTATTTGATCCCATAGCAAAATTATTTTTAAGGACTGTTTATGTTCAAGTTTTTGTTCTCTTTTGATCAGCTGTATGAGCAACGAAACAAATAGTGCACAAAGTACTTTTCTCCAGCAGCTCGTATCGAAAAATCCAATTCTGTTCTGGTAGATGTTGTTAGCACTTTGATAACAACTGTGTAATAAGGATGTTAAGCACAAATGGACCATGTCATATTAAAAAGCAAAGCTTTCAACACATTCTTCGAGGGCCAAACAACTAATCACTTGAAACAAACTACTACGTTCAAAGCTGAAGATTTATCTTGCTTACTAAGGAGAAGTTGGGTAAAATGAAAACAAAATCCTGACCTCTAAGTAGCTCTATAGTTGCAAATTTTTCAGTTTTGGAGGAGGAAAACCCCTCCTAAAACCATAAAGAGAACATGCTCAGTGGATAATTTTGATAGTTTTAGCAGCTACTCTCTCCCCTGCCTTAATCCCACCTAAGCTAGGAGCAATTCTCCATCCTCCAAGGTTTACTGGTGTTCCCCACTGTAGTCTCAGCTTAACTGGAAATTAGCAGAATGCTTCCAATCCAATTCCAATCTACAAGCTTTGCAAGTCCTGCAGCTATTTTCCACTTCTTAACCCTTATTTAAATATACTTAGGCATAACATGACTTAAGACTTCTAGAACTTTACATCGATGCTGTAAAATGTTCCACCCTGGCATCTTTTCAAAGGACTTGATGAGAAGCAAACCTACCAACATAAGTTCAGAATTTTCTGTTTCACAGCAAGAGGAAAGAAGAAATAAACTACAAATGGATCGGCCCCAAGGATCAGTAACAGCTCAGTTATTATAAAAACCAGGCATGATTTGCAGAACTTCAGCTAATCTATACCAGTGTTATATACATTTAATGATTAAGACACCCAGACCTTTTTGCATGTGAGAATTATTTTTCCAAACATTTTTGATTATTTTAAATCATTAGCATGTTGATTTGTTTCTAGCAGCAAGAAACACCATCAAGTAGCTTATCTCCTCCCCAATCCCCTACCTACATCCAAAACTGCCTCATAACTGGAATCTATTGACCTGCTTCACAATGAAACACCAGTTAGAAGCTGCCACACCCTATAAAAAAGATGTGTGCTTGAGCCCAGACTTTCCCAATTATTGTGTATTAAAGGAATAAATTGCATTCAATGATCGGAAATGGGAATTCACTGGTATATTTATCCTTATACAAGATTGTTAACAGCTACTAAGTTTGCTGGGACACTGTCAAGAGTTTATTCCTCCACTGCACACGTGGTCAACTTTGGTTTGACAGTTTGAATGGTGCCAGCAGTAAGAGAAGCACTTACGTTGTTGGTTTCTTTTGTCACTGGCATTTTTCAGAGGAAGGCACACGGGACAGTCGTGCCGAGTACAATTCTTCCAGTGGGAGATGATTTGTCTCGAAGATGCACAATGAGCAACTGCAGCAAGGGAAAGCAAGAGTTAAGAGTCACTCCTTGATTAATTGGTTTTGAATTATTTCATTTTTTAGAGCAGTTCTATTCTTCAACTGGTTTTGAATTACTTCATTTTTTAGAGTAACTCTATTCTTTCTCCTTCGCAAGCAATACTAAAACCGCAAACAACTAAATTTTTTCGTGATCCACCAGCAAATGAAGGAAACTAGTACTAAAATTTAAGACAAAGACATGGTGGATATTACACTTAATATAACAGAGGAGATGAAGATGCTTGCAAGGCTACCCTGGTACCATCCTACTTCCAAAAGGCAAATATTGCAATACGGTACATATAACTGAGCACAACTAAAATGTCTTGTGATCCACCAGCAAATGAAGGAAACTAGTACTAAAATTTAAGACAAAGACATGGTGGATATTACACTTAATATAACAGAGGAGATGAAGATGCTTGCAAGGCTACCCTGGTACCATCCTACTTCCAAAAGGCAAATATTGCAATACGGTACATATAACTGAGCACAACTAAAATGTCTTGTGATCCACCAGCAAATGAAGGAAACTAGTACTAAAATTTAAGACAAAGACATGGTGGATATCACAATATAACAGATGAAGATGCTTGCAAGGCTGCCCTGGTACCATCCTACTCGAGGACGGCGAGTGTCGCGCTCTGTTTTTTGAACTGGCAGCGGCACAGAGACGACGGCTGGGAGCGGTTTAACCCCAGAGCCCGCTCTGACACTCCCTCGTGCCAGGCACGGGGACCCTCCGGACGAGAAGGGCAAGGCTGGGGACAGGGAGAGCAGAGAGGCCTCACCTTGGCAGGCCTTGCCAGCCTGGCAGTGCGTCATGTGGTTGAGGACGTTCTTCATGGTGCGGCAGTGCGGGAGCGCGCAGGCGCGCACCTCGCCGTTGGCCTGCTCGCGCCGCTGACACTTGTGAGCGTGGAGCAGCAAAACCAGCTGCTGCTGGATCAGTTTGCGCTTCTCGGGGTCTGCTGTGGGCCCAGTGGCCATGGCCTGCGTCGGGACGATTCCCACTTGCTGGACTTGGGTTTGCATCTGGGACTGAGAGAAAAACGGAGAGTTCAGCACCGCGCCTGCGAGCCGCAGCTCTGATCTTCACCTTCTACAATGATTTGAGTATTGCAAGACTGTTCACTGAGCCCCCAGGGTTACTGCACCACTCCCTGGAGCGTTTTCAAACATTTCTAATGCTGAAACAACATCAATGTATTGAGAGGTTCCTCTGCTAAAACACTTACACAAACAAGAGTTTAAATAACAAGCCATTGAAAATACTGTTTATTAGAGAGACCATAATTCCAACAGCAATGAGCTCTTACCACACTCAGAGGTGGAATTCTTTAAGGTCCCTTCAACCCACACCACTCTATGATTCTATGAATTCAAGCTTGTTTAGTACTATATTTTCATAATACAGGTCATATTTTCGTATTATAGGTTTTACACACTTCAATCCTACTTCCTTGTCCCTGACAAAAAGAGAAGCCCAATGGGAGAAGAGAGTCAAAATTCACTGTCTCCATGCATTACAGCAAAAGGTAGAGCTGATTTTCCAAGCCTAAGTTAGTCCTTTGTCTCTCCAAGTGATATTCCTTCCACAGAGAAAATCCCCAAGGCAAGCTCCTAGTTTTCTCCTAGTAAGGGCCACCTAAATTTGGGTTGCTTTATGGACACTGAAGAGAACTAGAGTTACCACAGGGTGACACTGGGTTCTATCAGCTTTAAAATCCAATGTTTTACTTCCAGCATCCATTCTTTATGGACACTCTTCTGCACCAAGGCCTGAGCTCTGCCTGACAGCTGCAAACCCACAGAGATCTTCAGTCTAAGGCACAGCTCGTAGCAGTGCACAAGAGAAACAGCCTCTTTAACATGCCAATTGTTCGGCACAGATTAAGCAGCTTTTTTACCTTCCTGGACAAATGTAGAAAACTGACTTTCAAAATTAAACATATCCACAGCTTGCAATGACTGCCCTAGCAGGAACAGATATGGGGCTGCAAAAGTGCTGAAATCCCTGTGATTTGCAGCCTGAATTACTCTCATGGACAAACAAGCAACTGTCCCAAGAATCACTTTGATTATGCACTGTGAAAACAGGTTACCACAGGAAAGCTCACCAAATTCCAAGCTACCTAAGGAAAACCAGCCATTAGAAGCACCTATAAATAGAATATAGGAACATTAGGATTATAGTGGGGAGGTAGCAGAGGAAATAGTTCAGTGCTGCCTGCAGAAGTACTGACCACAGCCTGCGCACCACGTTTAGAGAAAATCAGGTTTAAGTGACAGCATACACCATTTGTAGCCCACTCTACTTCTGACCTTTGAGAAGGATTCCCTAGGAAATTCCATAGCCTACAAAAACCTAATTTTCTTAGACCAACAAAAGGTTCCCTGCACAAGTTCCTCCTACTCCAGCAGCAAGTTTTGTCCCTGCACATCAGGTTTTGGAAACTGTTTTTCTTCTGGGGAATGAAGCACGCAAGATCAAGTAGAAAACACCACGTCTGGTATTTGATGGAGGAAGTGGGGACTCTGCCACTTGATAATGATTATAGTAAGTCTTAGACAAAGAGGAATTGCTGAATCTGTTTGCCTTGGGCTTTCAAGAGAAAGAACAATGAAAGGAATAAGGGGGTGAATGAAGGAAGCCCATGAACATCTGCTCCCAGTGCATGCAGCTGAAATTCAGTCTTCCATTTCTCCTGTGAACAAACCCACAGAGCAGAGAGGTTTTGCTGAAACAATTCTTGGGTCACAAATAGGAAACAATTAGTTCAGCTAATCTGCAGAAAAATACAGGGATCATGCCAAAGAAAATCTTGTTGGAAGCGATGCTTTCATCCCAGTCAAAGAATTGTTTCCCAAGCCAAGTCCTCCTTTTGTTACTACCCTTCCAGTTAACAGACACAACTGCAGCTGTATCAGCACAGATGCCCTGACCCAAAAGGGTTTCTTGACTGAGTAATAAAACAGCAGGATTGCAGCGTATCAGTGTCTGAAGAACAAAGCAGTCTCAGTCCACATCGGTGTGTCTGCAGGTAGGCACAAACCCCTCAGAATACAAGGCTGCTTGTTGCCTCACCTGACTGACTGACAATGCTCTTGCTGAAGAAGGAAGTTCAGGCACTTCTGGACCCACAATTAAAATAAATCATTCAATAGTCAGATAAACAAGGCAAAAAAAGATATTTTTGCTTCTCTTGCCACTTGCTCCACTATCAACAGAGCAAATGGATCAGGGGGTGGAAATCTGCTAAAACCTGACAGAGATGGGAATGTCAATAATCGGTTTTCTAGAAACTGAGTTATACACACCTCTATAGGGTAAGGCAGCTATTAATACCCTTTAAAATTATGGAAACTCATTCACAGAGGAAGACAGTTCTGCCCTGTCCCTATCCTGAAGGGTAAAAACTTCCTGCATGTTTGGGCAGCACAGATGCACAATATCTCATCATGGTGGACTTGGATGGACTCAAAGTTCCCTGGCGGTTTTACTTTACTGAGGTGACCAGCAATTCTCTGTGTTTTTATGTATTTATATTCAAAAACACTCAACATTGTCAAGATGGAATGCTATGTACCTTTCCTTATAAAAGTAGGCAGCAATCTCAGCAGCAGTGGCAATCTTACAGCAGGTAAACAATGCAATACAAAATTCTGCCTCAGCTCCGCTCTACAGAGCATTATGGTTTTAAAATACTTTTCTTCTTCTGTAATTTCTGTTTATTTCCATGTTTTTTCCTTCTCCTTGATAGAAGAATGTGACTTTCACTGTATGAGGACAAATCCTGAGTTTAAAAAATGCCTTTTAGTTCAGTAAGACAGGTTTGTAATCAACAGCAGATCTTAGTGAGGTTATCAAGAAGCCACTGCCACAAATCCCATACACGGGATTAAAGTGAAATACCCCCAAACTTCTTCAGTTCCCTTCTAACCACAGGCTTAAAGTAAGATCCTGAGGGTCCCTTCCAGAGAAGGAATAGCGGGCACAAAGTGGATACACACATGAACTGTAAATCTCAAAGAATTTCTAATTAGCAACATTTCTATCTGAACTAAGTGTTCATAGTGTGACCAACTCCAATAATGAGTATCCCAATACATTTCCAGTAAGATTCAAAGAAGTCCTTCCTGCCCAGAGGATTTGCAGGAATGTTCCAGTAAGTGCTGAACCAGCTCTGAAGAACCCAGGGAGCATCATTCTGTCCCAAAACTGAAGGAGAGCTCAAGCAGCAGCTATTGGGTGGCATCAAAGCCAAAGGCATTCCCCAGTGCAGTCACTCGATGAGCAGAGCTTCACTGGGAAAGTGACACAGGACCAGTTTACACTTCCTGCAGTTCACCTGCAAGGTGGTTCCCCTGGTTCCACCAGTTACTCCGAACAGGCATGGAATGAGCAGCCTGGTCCTATCCAAGCAGGAAGGATCCTTCTGACACCAGAACACCAGGGTCTGCTTTGGCCTCAGAGGCTGGAGGCTCACACGTGCACAAATGGGCTGAGACGAGCACGACAAGCACAAGCACTGGAATTTGTGCCCCAAAACCCTGGGGTGCTGCATTTCCTCACCCAAGGAGCAGGAGGAATCAGAATCTGAGTCTGAATGGTGGGCAGGAGATTCCAGAGGACAGGAACAAATGCTTCCTGAACTGAACACGGCCTCAGAAGGCCATCCTGCTGTCTGGAGGGAGATAAGTGATGTCAGCCTACAGCACCAACCTGAGCACTGGCACTGCTCTAGAAAATGAGGAGAGGCAGGAAGATAATCAGCTCCTGAACACAAAGTCAACATAATCACAGAACCATTTAGGTTGGAAGAGCCCTCTGAGATCATCAGGTCCAACCTGAGCCTGATCCTCACCTTGTCACCCAGCCCAGAGCACTGAGTGTCACATCCAGGCTCTCCGTGAACACCTCCAGGGATGGGGAGTCCAACGCCTCCCTGGGCAGCCGATTCCAATGCCTGACAACCCTTTTGGGGAAGAAATCCTTCCTGAGGTTCAACCTGAACCTCCCCTGGAGCAGCTTGAGGCTGTGGTCTTAACATGAAGAATGTGTTTAGAGCTCAAGATTTACTTCAAAGCTCAGGCACTGACATGGATAAAGGCAGTTTTCACATCAAGGGTAAACAGGAATATTTTCAACTTTCAACTTCCACCTCTGAGGGTGGCACTGGTGAATGAACCTGCAAGCCCATGCCAACCTCAAAGGTGAGAATGGTAAGGCCACAGAAAGAACCTGAATAGTTGGTCAGTGCACTTAGCTTTTAATTGCTAAAGGAATCTTGTTTTAAAACCAGCAAAGGTCCCAATTCTATGCTGTTGAGTCTGCCAGGCATCAAGGTTGGATCAGCATTTCTCTTAAGGATACACTTGAAGAGTTTTATCTCCTCATCTTTCTGATTTGAAGGACCAGCAAATGCCAAGAAATGTACACTGAGGAAGTGTTTCAAAGTAGAAAAAAGGGACAAAATACAGGAAGGTGTAGACAGACTCCAGCTCTCACATATAGGAAATTACCTGAGCAAAATATTGAGGGGTTATATACCCTACATCAACCTCAGTAATAGACTGAGGAATGAGGAACATTAAAAACCCCAAACAGCAAATCCCAAATAGAAAAATGGATAAAGCACAAATGAGAAGCCTGTAAGGGAAGGAAAGCCATGCTGTTGGAGTGCTGCCTATGGAGCACCTCAGCTGCTGGAATAGAGTGGGACACAGCAAAGGATATTCTCCACCACTTATATTTGCATATGGGGGAGGGGAGAGTGGAACACGGGCCAGAGCACCGGGAAAAGATTAATTCCTCTTTGTCAGCTTTTGCCAGCCTGGCACTGTGTTTACAGATGATGCAAAAGCTAAAATATTCCACCATTCAAAGCAACCCACGTCCCCAGGATGAACTCCTGCACTAAGGCAAGACAGAGATGCTCTGCTCCCAACAAAACAACGTCCTTTCCCTGGCAATGAACACTATCTGTTGGATTTGTTTCCAGGTTATTAAGATCTTCTCCTTTAGACCATGGCTAAGCAGAGCCTTTTCCCAGCTGTTCAGTGCTGTAAATCAGGTGGGATTTTCTTGAGGAAAGGAAGGACTGAGCTTGCCTGTGAGCAAGAAACTGAATTTCAGAGTGGAGGTCAGGGCAGGCACGGGGAAGACGAGCACAGCTGCCAGCAAGCCCAGCAGAGACTGGGAGAGTGCTGAAGAGAGCAGCAAGCAGACACTCAGCACGCTGCCAGAGCAACAGCCACAGACCTTTCCACAGGGATAGAGGAGAGTGGCTGTGCTGCAAGAGAGGAAAAATCACAGGAAGGGGCAGCACACAGGCCTTCCTCCTTGGAAGGGCACGAGAGTTAAGTGATTCTTCATAAAGCCTTTTCTTTCTGGTCTCTAGAATAAAATACCAGTTGTCTATTTTAAGTAGCTACGGTTCTACTTGCTCTAATTAAACCTGGCCTCTCAGTTTAAAAGCTTTCTTCCTCTCCCTCAGAGGTCTGCAGCAAGGCACACCTGAGACATCCTCACCCTACAGTCACTTCTTCTGTCTTCTGATCAAAATCTGTTACTACAGAAATCCACAGGACATAAAAAGAAACAAAGAACACAACAGAGAGCTCCTGATGCAGTTTAGTAAGAGATGAGAGGGGAAAAAAGCACAGGAGAAGATGTGCTGCTCCAATTCTGAGTCAAGAATTGAGGAAAAACGACTTCCTTTGCTTCCAAAAAGCAATATTCTCTCAACTCCATCTGCTGGTCATAGGGATAACTGTGGAACCATGCTGGTGTCTGGAAGCCAAACTTCCCCCACTGTGCTCCTAACCCATGCAGAAATACCAGCTTTACTGGTATGTCCACGAAGGAACCATCCACCACCACCCTTGGAACGGGCAGCACTGCAGGCAGTGCAAAGCTGCTGTGAGCTTGGTGGAAAAGCCTCACAGGGTTCTCCCCCCGCCAGCAGCTCCTCCCGGAGCCTGCGCACTCCGAACCCAGAGGCTGCTGGCTCCCAAACTGGCTGCTGGCTCCCAAACTGGCTGCACACCACGCTGAGAGCCCGAGAGCAGAGCGCGGCTCGCTTCCACAGCCCAGGGATTTTGCATGATCTCACTGCAGCGCAGCGCTGCCGGTCCTGCATCAGAACCGTTTCAGCAGCACTGAAGCTCAGTAATGTGTCATTAAAACTTCCAACAACATCAGAAGCTACATTTTTTTCTTTTGGAAACAAGTCTTTCACTCGAGTTTTCAAGCTGCCCATTCTGTAAAGGGAACTGATTCTGTAGCAGCCCCACAAAGCAAGAGCTAATACGCTATTTGGATCACGATAAAAACAAAACAAACAAATAAAATCAATCCATCCTGCTGGCACTGAAAATTAATACCTTAATGCTGACCTCTTAATCATTTTAATACCATAAGGTTTGTTCTTCTTTTCTAATTAAAGCGATTAATCCAAACGTGCTTCTCAGGGTGTAGTGTAAGGTCATGCCTGGAACACGGTCTGCAGTGAACTAACATTTCAGAGACCCACGTTACGGGGCAGCCGGGGGGGACGGGACAGTGCTGTTCTCAGGAGAGTGGGAGCCTGAATTTGGATCAAAAATCCAAACCCACAGCTGCAGCACATTTGTCCTGGCTGCCAGGGTTATGCCTGGCAGTGGGAAAAGTCCTGGTTACTGTTGGGGACAGGGGTGACACACAGTAACGATTAAAATAATGTGAGTTAAAAAACTTGATAATCTTTCACTTTTGAGGCACACATATGAGGTGTAAGGCTAAAGACTGAAAAGAGTAGTTAAAAATATTTTGTTTTTCAGGACTTAGGGATCCTCAGACCATGGCTGCACCTTTCTACTTCCTCTTCTCTTGTTTAAATACCCTTTGTGGTAAGCAGTGTTCAGTGCCATGCTGCAATCTGGTTTCCTGCCTCAGACAGGCCACATACCACCAGTGTGTTCATTCACGTGGGTTTGTCTCTCACATGGAATAGTACTTTGGGGGCCCTCTAAGATAAGGATAGTATAGAGGGCTGGTTTAGCAAGATATGTGGTTGCAATCATACCACAAAGGACCCTGAATGTTTTTTTTTAAATATGCAGCTGTCTTTCACTTGCTGTAGTGGATGGAGTCAGAACCGATCCTCCCCAAGTTCATTTTTGGTCAATGTTAACATAACACAATACCCTTTTCCACATCACTGCCTCCCTCAGGGAACAGGACAGGCCGTGTCTCCGGGCCAAACACATTAAATAAACCATCATCTCCAGGGACCTAAAGCATCCCAGGACACAGAAATGGCAACGGGATTGCAGCAAGAACGCACAGAGGGGTTGCTCAAACGCTGCAGCTCTGCTCTGGGGACCTGCCTCTGTCACAAGCTGCTTTTCACAA
This sequence comes from Callaeas wilsoni, assembly GCA_013398955.1. NCBI lineage: Eukaryota > Metazoa > Chordata > Aves > Passeriformes > Callaeidae > Callaeas > Callaeas wilsoni. Next base: position 34,112 of record VWPU01011851.1, read on the forward strand.
GAGCCATTTGGGTCACATTTCGGTTGCCCAATGTGAGTGACAGATGTCACTTTGACGTGTGCTTCTGTAACTCATGGAACTGCTGTGGATGTGATTTCACCCTTAGGTAATGCCTTAACATATGAAGTAAGGTTTAGCAAGCCAGAGCCTACAAACCTCAAGTTCTGAGTCAGCAGATTCTGCCAGTCTTACTCTCCTTGTGCCTCTGTGCTTAAAACTGGGGCAACACATCTTCATCTCAGAGAGGTGCTGTGAAAATGAACTAATCCAAAGTATATGCCTGCTCCAGTGCTGACTGCCACAGGAAAGAGCATTTGGAAAAGCCCAAGTGAGATATATTACAACATACAGCCAGCAATGCCCACAGCTACACAGCGAGCTGCAAAAACAGAACTAAATGTTGACTGTGTGCTCTTTCCACGGGCTCTGCTCATATTGTTCACTGAATAAAGCAAAGTCCCTGTGGAAGGAACAGCATATGGCCATGGATGTGCTATTACCAAATAATTACACCGCCTTACCCACTGCTGCCAAATAAAGGTTAAATTTTAACAAGTGTGACATTTCTTTTTAAATTCTTGGCTTTGCAATAGGAATGTTTAGATGGAAACTTCAGTTTTTGAGGTTACCCCCCTGTCAGGACCACCATGCCTATGAGCTCAGAGTTTTGGGCTCAACAGTACCGATGTCTCTGTTGGCTGAAATGCCCATTACTCTCTGTGTTGGTGTGAGGTAAAAGAAGATATATTGGACATGCAAAGCTTTTGACACCTGAGAAACAAAGACAGACGGTTCTGATTGTTCTCTCAGCTGGTGTTTTTGACATTTTAAAACTGCAATTGATACTACTGGGAAAGTTTCCCTTACTTTCCCCTGTCTCTTGGACAAGATGGGAGAAAGAAAATAGGTTTTGATTTTCTTTCTCTCCCATCACCTGACAAACCTTGATTGCAAATGCCTTTTTTATTCCACCTGAATATTGACCACTACATCCTATACAAGCAAGTGAGTATATTAAGATTAAGACTTCCCTAAACCTGACTTTTAAATGAGCATAAAATTAGGCTTCAAGATCACCCAGTCCCTGAGATGAATACAGCATTTTGGGGAGACCTGCAGGTTCTCTGCAGCATCAGGACAATAACTCACTTGCTTTACACCTGATCCAAACACTTAATAAACACAATTAGAGTAGTCATGCAGAAAATTGTCTTTTATAAATATTCTGCATGAGTGCAAGTGGTGTTCCAAGCATGGTCTTAAATCCAGTCACAAGCTCCTTTCCATAATCATAAACGGTAAATGACAGATGATATTAAAGAAAGATTTCACAGTGTAACTAGAGGAAAATTAGGAAGTGATTCTCTAAAATCAGGAGAAAAGAGGAAGTTTATTACATCCTCTTGCCTCTCATACAGAGCCTATTAGTGACAGGCAGGTAGCAAACCCATTGATGGAAGAGCAAGCATTGGTTGTGCCAAAAACTAGCTGTTTTTTGATTTAAATTAAAAAATAAGCAATTTGCATCTTATGGAAGGTCTTACAAGTTTCTATAGTAACTGCTATCATGTATAAGAATATAAAATGCAACAAGCTGGAGTTTCCATAGAAACAACACAAGCAGTTTGATTAATACGCAACATCCTGAGACAAACGGGAATATTTAATTTCACTTTATAAAGAGAACTCTGGTAAATACGATCCGATAAACTTGTAAGGTAGCCTAGTAAGAACTGTTCTTGTAAGCTTGAGACATGCAAGTCATGCACAGTATAAAGTGAGAAGCATGTGGGGTGTTTACCACATCAGATTCAAAAGATATGAGGTACTATTTAGCTTCACGAAAGTGATGAGGTACTCCACACATTCTAACTGACACACAGAACTTAAAGAAGACATTTTTATCTAGTTTGAAACTAAATGTACCAGACAAAATGAAAGGATGCAATGCAGTTTTTATAATTGTGATTCTTTGGAAAGTATAATCACTGCATAAAACGTACACAGGTTTTATATACACACTACAGAGTGGAAGTGAGGAACCACGGGGCAACTCTGATGCTTAAATGACCGTGGAGAAGTAATTTGATAACGTTGCAGAAGCTGGATCACCCAAGAATTCAGAAAGCACTAGGAAGAGGCAAAGAACGCTGGAAGCAGCAGGTCCAACTCACCATGTTTGGCACACTGGTGACGGGAGTACTCTTGATGTCGGCAGGGAAGGGAGACAGACTATTGGCCATGCCTGGCTTGTTCGGCAACTGAGGATTCACTCCTGCAGCTCCCATCTGCTGCCCTCCAGTTTGACTGAAAGGCTGCCCAAAGGGACTAGTGTTACCTGTCATTCCCATCTGGAAAAGAATGAATGAATGAAATGATTAGAATTTCTGTGATTCCAAAGGGAGATTAAAAAAAACAAACATATGTCAAATATCTGTCTTTGCATTCACAGAGACTGAATTCCGGTTTAAGTTTCTCAATAATAAATTCTCAGTATTAAATTCACAATTTCACAACTTTTACCAAGTTAAAATATACCCTAAAAAGATGTTTTACAAATTTATACAGCTGTGTGGGGCTGAAGTCTTGCAATTCAACTTACAAAATCAAAAGAAAACACAAGATTATCCTTCCCAATCCGCATTGACAGAAATTACTTTTTCCAACACTACAGGAACTTTGGAAGACCAAACAAACTTCAAATCCTGTGATACTTTGTGCATTTTGAGCACAAAGCATGACTTTGTACACAGACAGATGGGAAGGGAGGGGAATATATAGAGGCATCGAGCAAATGGTTATCAACTTATGTTTTGGTACTTGAGGAGAAGTGTTTCAGCAAAAAGATGTCTAAGACTGACAGCCTTGACAAATGACACCCTGAGAACTCCCCAGGACTAGAAAACAGAAACAGGACTCTCCCTGAATGACTGGAGAGAACATCTCACATCTGAAGAGCCACTGGGCCTGCAGGAGTCTCCCCCATGGTGAAACCTCCATTACTGGAACCACAGAATCACTCCAAGACCATCGAGTCCAACCTGGGACCCATCACACCTTGTCACCCAGCCCAGAGCCCTGAGTGCCACGTCCAGGCTTTCCTCAGACACCTCCAGGGATGGGGATTCCACCACCTCCCTGGGCAGCCGATTCCAATGCCTGACCAACCTTTATGGGAAGGAATTCCTCCTGATGTCTAACCTGAACCTCCCCCGGGACAGCTTGAGGCCATTCCCTCTCATCCTGTGCCTCGTCCCCTGGGAGCAGAGCCTGACCTCCACCTGTGTCCACCCTCCTGTCAGGGAGTTGCAGAGAGTGAGAAGGTCACCCCTGAGCCTTCTCCAGGCTGAACCCCCCCAGCTCCCTCAGTCCCTCCCACAGGACCTCAACAGATCACATTTGTTCACCCTCCTGCCTCGCACTGGGAGGATTTCTAGGTGACTTTATGACCTGGTCTTAAATATGAATCCAACCACTGAGCTAAGTCTCTATTTGAAATGTTAAATCCTATTTTCCTCTTCCCTCTACCTCTCCAGCCTTTCCTTCCTCAACACAGTGGTCTTCCATGGTCCCAGTCTCTTCCCTTCTCTTCCCAGCAGGGATTCAGGAGGACTATTCCCGTAACTGGAAGAAGGACTGTTCACATCAGCTTATCACTGGAACAGCCTCATAATAAGGGATTACTCGGCACTTGCCTTTTATGCTTACAGGAATTGGGCTGAATGAGCAGTTGAGGAAGCACCAGTTACGAGCAGTAAATTACACTGGGGCAGAGTCCAATAAACACAATGTGACTGGGCCTTGTCCTCTTTGTCCCCGTACTTTGTACCCTCTGGTTTCAGACAGCTGGCCCTGCCACTCTCCAAGCAGCTTTATGTTAGGAAATGCTCCCTTTCCCTGCATCCTGCCCGGTGACTGTTGCCAGATTTGGGCCCTTCTTCACTGTACAAGACGTTCTATCTTTACACATTAAAAAAATCCCAAAAGCTGTTACTTTGCAATATATGAGGTTATCAAATATGTGCTGTGTCCCAGAGTAAAGCTGAATAATTCAAATAGCAAGTAAGACCAAAAATTAGCATCTAAAGTTTAGTCCCAAGACTGCCTTTAAAGAGAAGTGGTGTTAGCTACTATCACATCAAGCAAATATCAAGAATTTAATTTTCTGTATTTCTGTGTTTGTTTTCCAGACTGCATGTTCAGAGAAATTAGTTTAATTATTATTTATTACACCACAGATTTTGGCAGCTTTCTCTGAAGAATTAATAGCAAAGTATTTAATAAAATTACCCACTCAATGCACTATTTCAGACAAGGTATGAGAAAGTGTCATCTGATAATGACAGCTGTTCATTAATGCTATGGGGGTCTATCGGATCAACAGCGAAGAAAATTTCTGAAACTAAAAGTGAGATTCTGAGAAAGCTTAGGAGAACTACTGAAACCTTTCAGAAGCCAGAAATAGGAACATTAACTCTGGGGCTGTTATTCAGTTTCCTCATGTCTAATTCCCAGCTATGAACTTCACTGGTGGAAGGACTTTGCCCTTCCAGTCTTCTTCGAACTTGCTTGAAAGTTTGGAGGTGTTTTTCTCAATGGGATAATGTCCTGACTTCCCTGGCAAGCAGCACTACACTACAGCTTCCTGCGAGCTCTTACAGCCCCCAGCACCACCGGGAGAGCCACGGGGAGCCCAGACTGGGAGACAGTTTGGAATGCTGCTCAAGGAGGAACCTCCTTCCACGGCTTCCACGGGCCACTCCGGCCTGCAGAACCCAGCGTGAGCAGAGCCCTCCCTGCCCCCGGCAGCTCATGGACGGAGCACTCTCAGACACCAGGGAGGAGATGGAAAAGGCTCAGGGCAGGCAATGCGTGCCCAACACGGATGAGTTGAGCTTGGAAGCCTGGTGTTAAAAGCTTCTGGCAGAATTTTACAGAGCTGAATTTTCAAAGAGCAGAAGAGAGATTTTCTTTAGGCAGTGAGAATGCTGAGCCAATTTTACCTCAAATTTAAGTTCTTGCACCAAAAGAAACAGAGAGGTGTTCTCCATCTCATTATCAGGAAATATTAAAAGGAAAATGTTTCAAAATAGATTTTCAGGAAAAATTTTAGAAATATTTTGGTCTCAAAAGACAGTTTCAAGTTTGTTAAAACTCTAAACCATTAGAACATCCCCAAAGTACCGAGGATCTGCAATCCTAACAGGTACCACCACATGGTTGTTTTATTCTATTTTAACGCTTCCTTTTCAATAGATCTTGTTATTAAACAGATCACAACTCTGTACAACAACAAAGCGACCTTTCAAATCTTCCAAACTGAATGCTTAATAGGATGAGGATATTTTTTCCTACTCTAGGTGGTCATTCAGTAATAAATACTTGATTGAAATTTTAAGAAATGCTTTGTTGTTCTTTGAAATCCAGCTGGAAGCAGAGTAGTTTCCATTTGAAACCCTGTATGTTGGTAAACCTGCTCTCTGCCATGTTGCATTTCAGTGTCCAAAGCTGTGCTTTCATAAGGGAAAAGAACCTAAAGCTAAAGCATTACACCAGTCTGTAACTTCCAAAAAATAGCATAATTTGATAACTTTGTAAAACATCAGACATGCCTTTTAAGCTACACTTCATTTTTGTAAATTACTGCCAATGAAACAAACTACTAAAGACTTTTAATTTTTGAAGTTCATCTTTTTAAAAAAAATAGTGTGAATAAGTAGAAAGACCTTTCTTAGGTGGCAATCCCTGAAGTAAATATGGAGACAAAAATTAGGAGGGACCATCCACAAATGAGTTTATTAAAACTGATAGATGCTTGTGGTTTCAGGGGGGATTTAAACTCTGTTTTTGCTGGGAAGAATTCAAATTAACAGGACTGTCATTTCCAGAGACCAAGAGTGCACAATACAAGGTGAGACCTGCTCAAACAAACTCTTATCCATTTTTAGCAGTTTCCAACCAAGTCTGGGATCAGCGAGGAGTTTCAGTGGCAGAACAACCTGCTGACAAACAGCATTAAGATCCACAGTGTGCCAGAGCTGTTACTGGGACCCTGAGGAGCAGCTCGGAATTGATTCCAAACACAGCCAGGTAGGGACTCCAGCAAAGCAAAGCACTGGCAGCTCCTCCCTGGTGGGAAGGCAGCAAGCAGGAGGTGGAAGGAAAGGAAGAATCAGGCAGATCCCCGCGCATCACACACCGAAAGACACCCAAGAGCGCAAGGCATAAACTGCAATTCCTGGTTAATTATCTGAACGCAGAGCTGAGTGACTTCTGTGGAACTTTAAACCATGGCTGACTGAAATCTCAAAAAATGACTGGTAAATATATGCAGAAGATTAAGCCTACACATTGTAAAGACTTTATCCTGCTTGTTCATTCTGCATATGGAAACCAGCAGCTCCAAGCAAAGGACTCGGAAGGTTCCAACACCCCAACTCCCGCCTCTGCTTCCAGGTTTTTTCCAGGCAGGTAAGGGAAGGCAGATACTCAGAAAACCTTTGTTTTTATATTTCTGAAATAGAACTCTGATCCCAAAATAGGTAGTTCAGGGGAAGATTGCCAGGTAATTAGAAGTCATCGAAGAAGAAAAACCAGCAAGAGCACTGGAGTTTACAGCCTGGTAAGAATGGTCCTTTTCATGGGGAACTCAGAGCCATCACAAAGATTTGTATTTGGCTTAAAGTTTGTTAAATTTACTTTCCTAAAAGTAAGGAAAGCAAAGAGCAATCCAGTGTGAGTTGTTTCTTTTTCCACCTGCATGGAACAGGCATGGATGTGCATCACAGGGCTACTCCACCTTCCATCCCGTGCATCTCCATCACAACAAAAGCTGAAAGCTTCTCTCTGACTGCCGGGGTTATGTTGTTCACTCCCATTTTGTTCTAAGCTCAAGGATGTTGCCTACATGTTGCCTTTGCTCCCCTCCATCATTTCCCCTCCTTTCTCTTCCTGATGCAGCCACCATTTTCAGCAGCCCTGTTCCCAGCACTCCATCCCACAGTGGCTCCTTTCATCCCACCTCATCCTCTGCAACTCACCTCTTATACTTGAGTTTCTGTGCTACAATTTTGGGCAAATCTTGCTTCTTTTGCCCAACTCTTTGTGGTCACGACTGCATGAATTCTGATGGAGTAGAGCAGACTTTCCCAAGAAAGGTGTTGCTCTGTTCCACCAGCTGCAGTGGGGGAGATAAAGGGGTGTATCCCAAGTGCAAGTTAAGGCTAGAGGTGCCTCAAGAAGGAACACGATTAATGCAGGACACCACCTTAAACACATTACTTCTGCTCTAAAACAGTTCTCAGAAATATGATAATGACACTCTCCTTTAATGGAAAAGAGGCATTTAATTTAATAATTCTGCTATCCCAGGAAGACAAGTAGATTCTGTTCCCTTTTTTATCACTATGGCAACTCTCTAAGATACTGGAATCTATTACCGAGCGTGGATAGGAAACAGGGTATTTCACTCTACTCTCAGGAGCCAAGGAATGTACAAACTTCCAAGCTGAAAAAACCCCCCAGCACTTAAAACCTTTGTTCAGCTGCCTTGGACTACAGGAGCCATCGCACTGCAGTGCTCTGAGCAGCAGCTGTGGGAGGTGCTTCTCTTGTTTTGCTTTTTAGTTGTCTTCGGAGCAGAACAGCAATTCCATTTCCTCTGGTTCCTGCAGTTTCATAAATATTATAGAGGAAGCCTGTGACCAAACCTACAAACCTCACCTGAGGGTGGCAACTCAGAGGTGATGTGACAGAAGTGAGAAGTTCACCAATCTAATCCTGAAGACACCTTTTGGAGCAGACTGGATCTCCACACTGTGTTGCTCCTTCTGCTTTTTTAAAGCTTTCTTTCTTCCTCCCTTCTTTAGCACCACTGAGACACCACACTTCCTCTAGCCCAGCACCAAGGAGATGGGTTATACTCCCTCTTGGGCACCAAGTGTTCAGGCTGTAAATAAACTCTTCCCTCTAAGTTTTTATCAACTGTCCCCTCAGCTCCACCACCACAGCTCTCACTCCTGCAGTCCAGGGTCCTCCATCACCACATTCCTCCAGGGCTCCCAGGACACACAACCAACACAACAGGCTGCAAACCCCACTCCTTGTTACAAGCACATCATTTCCTACTCCTTTTTTAGCTTTCTCTACGACACATTGTCAGAAACCACACAACTGCACACAGCTATGCTCCCTGCAACCCTTTTTCCTTTGGGAAATTCTGCTCTCCTCTGCTGCCCCAGCCCACTTGTCACTCCAGGGTTTCCAAATTTAATAAAAGGTCTGTCAGGACAGAGTGAGTTCAGTCTCAATTTTCCTGTGTAGGCATGTGCCAAGGAGCAGCACCCACCTCTGATTAACACTCTTCGGTCTGTATCTTACACCACTGCTATCTACATAAAGTTAATGCCATAATTTCACTTTTTTTTAAAACTAGCTGGTCCAGACAGATTAGCAAAAAAAAAACCCCAAAAAAGCTACTGAAACAAAAAACTCAAAGCAACAAACTTATCTCCAAGTTAAATGTTGATTTTCATTAAATTTTGAAGCACTGACTCTGTACAAAAATGGAAGAAGGTTATTCTGGCCAAGTATTTAAAACCAAAACAATACCATCAGATTTGGACCGAGCTGACAACAGAAAAAATACTGAAAGGTTGATATGAGAATCAAAGAACTCAAAGCAGCATGGGCTCAGTGGAAAATAAGCCTGGCTGAAGTAATCTGATTATGATCCAATCCTATAAACTAAAAATAGTTATCATTAATATTCAATTCAGTATCTGCTGGATTTTTTGACTAGAAAACAGCCTGGAAAGAAAGGAAGCAAACTAGACGAGCTTGGCCAGACTTTGAAAGCCATGAATCTGCAAAATGCTTGAAGAACAAATGTGAGCTCTTGACACGCCAACAGGAGGGATGAAAAGACAATTGGATAAGGGGAAAGTGCCATCGTTATGTGTCTGGAGTGATGGGAATGCTGCTGCAACAACCACCAACACACTGCAGTAGGGCAAGAATGACAGGTAAAAATGACAGAATCCAGAGAGGCCTCAAGGAGTGTTCAAAGGACTAATGGGCATGGCCAAAGACAGGCTAATTGCAATCTAATAGCCTAATTTATTCAGCTTACTATTTAAGCTTATTAATTTGCTTATCTTATTAAGGCAAGGACTGAAGTGATTCTAAAGCACTGATTTTGGGAATAAAAAGGTGGTAACACAAATATTTTCTATTTAGCAAAAACATATCAACAGGTAGGAGCTGAAGCTCTGCAGTTTCAAAGCCAAAATTAGAAAAAAATGGAAGTGGCTAAATACCACTGAAGTCATTAAGATTATATTAATGTTTTATTTAAACAGTGTGTGCTTCTACTCATCAACAGGAGTTAGTTCACAAAAATCATAAGGCCTCTAATCAGAGGTATTGTCTTTGTACCACTGTCATTTTCACATGCTTTAATCTTTATAAAATGGAACCTTATAATAGAAAGATAATTACAAATTCTCTTTTGCTTGTCCAGAAAGAACACAGATGAAAAGAAAAAATTATCTCAGGAAGCAAAAATAATCTGAGACCTTGACTAGAGTCCATTAACCAAACCCAGGGACAAGTGCCAAAGTCCAGGAAGGCAGAGATGCAGAACAGAAGCCAAAAAAGAATCAAACTATTGCACCCTCCTCTGCACCCCAGGACTGTGTTACTGAGCATGGCTGAGAGCAGCTCCAGGTGAGGGCTCCTGTAAAGCCATGAGATCACAGGCAGGACGGACTGCAGCACACAATTCCAGCCACTCACTCAGTCCTGCAGCAATTAAGTCGTCTTTTCAGACTGACATTGATTGCAGGATCACAAACCAGTTATATTGTCAGTTAGGCATCCTCAGGAAACTGCACATCTCCTCCCCCTCCCTCGGATCAATTTTTCTGTAATCACTTTGGAAATCACTGGTCAATTTAACCCATTTTTCTTAATGGCCTCACAGATAATTAAGTTCCCAAGATTGCTGAGCAGAGAGATGGACAGGTAGATTATGACACAGTCCTGGTTCTGGCCAGGGCAGATTTATTTTTTGCAGTAGCTGGGAGGGGGCACGTCCAGGACACAGAGGTTATTCTGTGCCACCTCCCATCACCGCTGAGGGCAGGGGAAAGGGAGTCTCTTCCAGGGAGAAGGGGTGTTCTGGGCATTCTGCATGTGAATCACTCGCCTCTCTGTTTGTTTTCTTATCTCATTGCTGTTTCTTGTTCTTATCTCAACCCCTGATCTTTGCCTTTTGTGCCTCTCTGCTCTCTAGCCCACCGCAGGGGGAGGGAGTCAGGGAGAGTCTCAGTTCCAGCACTAAATTGGGGAATACCATTCTTAAACCACAACAGCCTTCTCAGGCGCCCAGCGTGAGGCTCCAAGGACTGAGATAACAACAGATCTGCCGACACGGGCTGGAAACAGATTTATCTGAGCATTTGCTGTATTAGGTAGGGAGCCACCGGTCACAATGTAGCTTTGTCTGTTCATGAGGGTGTGGTAGCTAACCTGTTAACCTGTTTCCTTCAGTGCCCACCATGGTGCTCTTTTTCAGAGCCGGGACAGGGAGCAGGATGGCTTTGTTCTGTACTGTGGGATATCATGGTAATATCGAGAGCAATGAGGGTCATTTGGGATGTGTGTTCAGGGCTGCTCTCCTGCCCTTACCTCGGCACCACCTTTGGGAATCCATTAATAATCGTACGCAGTCTGGGGGGAACAGGAGAGAACGATTTTCCCCAGCCTTTCACCCCCATTTCCTCTTTCAGGCCTGTTACAACAGTTTCTGAGAATTTTTAATTTCCCTTGGATGTTAAGTACACAATCCATGTGGCGGAAGTTTGCATGGAGCGCGCCATGGCCATAGGCCAACTCATTGGCAACGATGTCAATGAAATGAGAACAGGGCTCCAGGTGACTCCCCGACTCTGGCAACATGAAGATCGTCCTTTTTCCTCCCTACCAACCTGACCAAGACCGCTGACAGATTGGATTGAGCAAATTAGGAAGCAGGAATCTCATGTGGACACCAGTATGGACCAGAATCTCTGCTACTGGGAGCAAGCTGCCCCTGGCTTGAGAGAGGACACAGCACAAGGTAACCTCTGGTTTTACCTGCATGGCCACAGAGAGGACATGAAGACGTGGGATGAAAAAGCCACTTCTGCCCTGCAGCATGAGCACGAGAGTTGAGAGGAAGAACAACCACTACAGGAAATTCTTGGAGGATAAATGCCCACTCCAGTTTCCTGTGGGCACGTCCTCAGACAGAATAAAGGGCTGATGTTATTTCACATCCTCTTGAAGAGACCTCTGGTTCATATTTACAAGAAGAGAGAAACAAGCACCATGACGGGAACTAGAGGGGCCCTGCCTTCAGCCAGGTAGAGAAAAGGGACTATTGGATCTCTTGGACTGTGTGAATCCATGGCCTGGCACATCAGACCCACAAGAATATAAGGCTTTAGTTGACAGTGGTGCACAATGTCTGCTGATGCCATTGAGATCTGTAGGGGCAGAATCCATCTCTCTTTCTGGGGTGACGGGGGACCCCAACAGCTGACTGTACTGAAAGCTGAAGTGAGCCTGATTGGGAATGAATGGCAAAACACTCCACTGTGACTGGCCCAGAGGCCCCAAGCATCCTTGGCACGGATCACCTCAGGAGAGGGTATTTCAAGGTCCCAAAAGGGAATTGTTGGGCTTTTAGAAGAGCTACTACGGAGACAGAGGGAAATGGACAGCTGAATTCCTTGTCTGGTCTCTCAGATGACCTTTCTGCTGTGAGACTGCTGAGGGCTGAAGAACAAGTACTGATCACTACTGCAACAGTGCCCCGTCGACAACACGGCACCAGCCAGGCCTGCGGGACCCCATCCATGGGGTGGGCCGTGGATCGGAGAGCTGGGAGTGCTCAGCAAGACCTGCTCACCCTTTAACAGCCCTACACGACCAGTGTGGCAGCCCCATGGAAAGGGCAGACTGACAGTGGGCTGTGGTGGCCTGAAGGCAGTCACGGCATTACTGAGAGCTGCTGTGCTGGATGTGCCCCAGCCTGCAGAAACACACGGGGCAGAAACACAGCTCCACCACTTGCCATGGACTGACCCAGACTGCACCGGAAAAGGGTGAGGCTCCAGAACATTTACGGCACATTGATGACATCACTGTATGGGAGAACAGGGCAGAGGAAGTTTTTGATAAAGGGGAGAAGATAATCCAAATCCTCCTGAAGGCCAGGTTTGCCATAAAGCTGAATAATGTTAAAGGCCTCACTGTAGGTTTTTGAAGGATGCATATCCCAGAGTACAGTCAGATTGTCAGCTCTCTCCATCTTGTGACGCAGAAGAAAAATGATTTCAAGTGGGGCCCTGAACAACAACAAGCTTTGAACAGGTGAAACAAGAGGCTGTTCAAGCAGCAGCCCTGGGCCAGTCAGGACAGGACAAGACGTAAAAAACATGCTCTGCAGTCAGGGAGAATGGTTCTTCCTGGCAAGTCTGATAAAAAGTACTGGGGGAGACTTGAGGACAACCCTGGGGTTCTGGAGTCAGGGATACAAAGGATCCAAGGCCAGTTACACCCAAACTGAGAAAGAGATCCTGGCAGCCTATGAAGAGGTTCAAGCTGCTTCCAAAGTGATCGGCATCGAAGCACAGCTTCTCTTGGAACCCTGACTACCAGTGCTGGGCTGGATGTTCAAAGGGAAAATGCCTTTCATACACCATGCCATGTGAGCTCCTGGTGCAGTTTGCAACCAGCCAACAGCACACCAGCCCTCCTGCCCTGGAAGACATCTAGGACTGACAGAACCCACAGCCGTGGATTAAATGGACTCAACAGACATCTTGGAGGGATGGCCACTGACTACAGAAACGATACCTGTGCCTGTGGGGGAATATAAATATAAATATAAATATGAATAACCTAGTTGGAAGGTGTAGGAATTGGACATGAGTACATGGTCTAGAATAGCAGGTAATGTCCTGGTTCCAGCCAGACAGGGTCAATTTTTTGCAGTAGCCAGGAGGTGCCATGGCCAGGATACTGAGGTTATTCTGTACCACCTCATGCCACTGCCAAAAAAATGAGTCTCTTCTGGGGAGAAGGGGTTCCTCCTGGTCGAGTAAGCCAGCAGGAGAGAGTGGGGGGAAATGTTGTTTTGAGCATTTTGCATGTGAATCACTTGCCTCTCTCATACACTTTCCTTACTAATATTGCTGCTGTTCTTGTTTCTTATCTTGCTGCTGCTTCCAGTAAATTGCTCTTATCTCAACCCATGATCTCTGCCTTTTCTGCCTCCAATTCTCCTCTCCAGCCTGCTGCAGGGAAAGGGAAAGGGGAGCGAGCGAGCGGCAGCGTGGTTTGGAGAATCTCGGTGGGAGCACTAAACTGGGGAATACCACCCCTAAAGCACGAGAGACTCGCAGTGACATCTCCATGAAGGAAGGCACAGAGACCTCTGCCATCAGCCACTGCATTGAGCAGCAGACACAGCACCCAGGGCTCCTGAGGAGCCACCACCATCGCCAGCGTTGTCCTGTCAGCACCTCCGGGATTATCTGAGGACACGTGAGGGAGCTGAAAGCTCAACAGGAAACAGTTCAGAAGACCCCTGGGGTGGGGGTGCTGTAAAGAACTGCAGCTTTGACAGTGGCAGCCTGAGGACACACAGCCAAACTACTGGGTATGCTACTCTGATCTGACAATAGATAAACAGGAAGGTCAGAACCACCTTTTTTTCCTCACCAAACTCTTCCCACACCTCTGAATCTGACAAAATAGCAATAGGAGGAAGTCACAAAGTCAGCCTTTTAGTGAGCCACCACTACATCCCTGTATTATTCTGGACTTAGTCTATGGTATAAAAGCTAAAAACCAATCAATAATTTAAATTCCCAGATTAATAATTTAAATTATTTCAGAGAACAGAACATGCCTGTCATAATTAAAGATGAGAGGGAGCAAAGGCATCCTAGATCTGATCTGTTTTGATAAGAGGCCAGATCTTCACAAACTAACAGCAGTGTTGAAGAGTTGCATACGTGAGAGCTTGGCTGTTCAACAGTGTAAATTGCTCTAGTAAAACACATCTGCCACTCACTACTGCTTTCTTCTAAATCCCTGGATTTGCAAGGAAGGACGTTCTCCCTGCTTCCTCCTGCTATATCATTGACACAACTGCGTGTGATACAAAATGCTGAAGGCTGAGGAGACAGTAACTATTTCCACCTTTCAAGAGCTGCTGTAAACTCTTGATGCCGTTTTGCGAATGCCTGAGCTGGAACTTTAGGGTTACACTTCATCAATAGCCTTAGGCTGAGAGAGCAGCTGTGCACAAGCACTCCAACCCTTACAGAGCCACAGCTACTCAGCATCTCTCACGCTTCACCCAAAATCCCCAGTTACACTACTGAGATGTTAGGGACACTTTTCTTCTTCTCTCTCGTTTTTATTTCAAAAAATAGTGCAAGCTGGCACAAAATGGGAATTCTGCACTTCCCACTATGACCTAGAGATCCAAGGAGTATCCTTTGGGTTCAGCATGAAGAGAATGACTGGATACAGACCCAGTACCCTTCTCCTGCCTTGAGGCAGTCGCTGTCCTAAGTCACTACAGGACAGGGATGACTCAGAACTTCCAGACCCAAAATCAGTCACTTCATACTCCATTATTAGATTAAGCCTCCAAATCTCTTGCCATCAAATTACCACACCTACCTCAAATCTGGGCTTTCAACACTTGAGTTGGTTAAAACGCTCAGCATTTTGTTCCCTTTTTCTCCCTTCCCATCCACTGAAATGTTTTTACAAGCAGCACATCACCTTGCTTGGCTTAAGTAATTTTAACTTTCTTCCTTTGGATCTTTATTCTTTCTCTCTCAAGACAAGGAAATCAAACAGGTGGGTGTCTCAGACGCTCAGAAGTTATGAACTGAAGTCTACAAAGTACTGTGAATGAAGGAGTCAATCTGCTCTAGGTAATGGAAGACCTAAGAAATTCAGACTGACAGGCAATTCAGCTGCTTTTAATGCTGTTAGTGACAGTGAAAGAAGACAGGACTGCTTTCGTAACGCTTACTTCTGCTTCCCAGAGAGGTAACACAGGGAGACAGGGAGCTGTGCCGTGCCATCTGCGCACTTCACCACCGGACCCCAGGTGAGCAGAACACACACGAGCTCCAGAGCTGCTGTGATCTGGCACCAACCCCCTGGAGTTAATCCCTCCTCAGGCCCTGTGTGCTGCTGCCACGACTCCCAGCAGCGCTCTGCTCACAGACTCGGTACCAAAGAGCAGCTCTCCAGCAGGCACGGGCCGGGGACTTCGCTCTTTGGACTCTTATCTCCCTCTGGAACGAGGCCCAAACCTCCAGCACGAAGCAAGGTCCACCTCACCGATTACAGCTCCCGGAGAAGCACAGAAGACAGGTCCACTAGGAATTCATGTTCATTTGTGAAAGGGAAAGACAGGCTTTCTTTACTACACTGGCATCATCTTGCATCTGTTTACTGACAAAAAAAAAGTAAGTCTCTACTAATTGCTATTTCATCCTATAGTAATGTGTTCCAAAAGAAAGTCACCATGGCGCTTGGAATGTATATGCCAGAGGGACAGATGGAGAGGCAAGGAAAAGATTAATCATTTTATGGCAGAAAGCCAGTGGTGTTACCAAAAAAAAAAAAAAAAAATTGAATTCAGTCTCAGTGCAAGAATGGTGGCAATGATGTTATCTGAGCCGAGGTGAGAGCGCTCACCTAAACCAACCTGCAGGTTTGGCAGTTTGACAAAACATTCAGTTAAAAATACTCACTTTTAAGTCACTAACAAGAAAGCCTTAAAATGTAACATTTCAAGAATCAGTTTTGAGAATTAAATCATGATCTGGCTACCACTGTTCAGAGGAAGCCAAGCTCCAAGTCTCCCATCACTTTAAGCTAATTGCTATAACCAAGGCCTACCACAACAGATTCAAGAAGCAATTACTGTCTTGTTCTTCAGCAGTAAATTAACTCAAATTAAAATACTCAAATGTCCAGAAATAACTGTAATTTACTTCATCCTTTATTACTAAAATTTGGTAAAACTAGAAATAAAATTTTAGAAATCCCATTAAGAACAACCCAGGTGTTTTATTACCACTTATAAAGAGATTTGAAATTCTCTTCCAAGCATTTCACAGAGGCCAAAGAACTTCACTATTCCGAGACCTTTTAAAAAAATGAACCCATGTTTTCCCATAATTACTGAAATACAAAAGACAAAATTTCATGGGAAAGTCTTCTTTACAAATGACTGGATATATAGAGAACAAATTCTTAATACATTTAACCAGAAATCAACTTTTCCCAGGGAAAGAAAATCAAATGATCATATGCTTACACTGTATAAATGTCTGAAGAAAGAAAATGTCTCCAAAATTCTGCACAAGCCTGAGTACAAACACAATGGAATCTACGACAATTTCTGCACTCAGCACCACTGTTGTACTTATGAATCAAAATAAAGCTTAGAAGGTTTACTTTGTAATGAGTGCCACCTCTGCAAACAACAACTTCAAAGCTCTAATGGATAATTAGCCACAATTGATCAATGCATTCCAATTGCTTCAAGAGCTTTTATAAGTGCCAAGCAGAGCAAGTGGCTTTCTTCAGATAAACAAGAATTATTCTCCGTACACAAGACTAGAAACTTAACCAGAACCACAAAATTAACTGTAGATGTTTCAAAGGTTTGTTTCATCAAGAAAATCTAGTTTGGACACAAAGAACAATTCAACAGTACTTAAAAAGAGAATTTTGAAAGACTGAAATTCAGTGAAGATTCGCTTCAACAGATACTCAACTGTATATTCAAGGCCAACATTTTTATGAGTTACTTCCAGAAGAAGCTTCAGCGTGTACTAAAACACATTTATGGTCACACCAAAACACAGTTTTCTAACACAGGTTCCCAACTGAGTATTCCTGTCCTCCCCCAGTTCCTGTACTTCGTCACCATTAAGCTGAATTTTAAAACGTTTAGAACAGTAGTGATAGGCAAGGGGCAATGTCTTCAAACTGAAAGAGGGGAAATTTGCATTAGATATGAGAAAGAAACTCCTCCCTGTGAGGGTGGTGAGCCCTAGCACAGGGTGCCCAGAGAAGCTGTGGCTGCCCCTGGATCCCTGGAAGTGTCCAAGGCCAGGCTGGACGGGGCTTGGAGCACCCTGGGACAGTGGAAGGTGTCCCTGCCCATGGCAGGGGTGGGAATGGACGAGCTTTAAGGTCCCTCCAACCAAGACCATTCCATGATCCTGTGATTCTATAAATGCAGATTTCTACATCAAATTCAACCCAAAGTGTGCACTCCTTCCTTTATTTCCTGTACTGTGGGTATCAGCCTTTCACACCGTACCCAACAGGCCCCAAAAGAATTGCCAGCTGTGTCTGCCAGCACCTCAGCAGTTCAGGAGTGCCTGTAATTGGCTGGAGACAGCCAAGGAAAGGGAGAGCACGTCATGCTCCAAAAATTTAGTATTATTAGGAATAAGCTGTTTTGGGAAGAACAAACAGTAGCACTATTTAAGAGGTTCTTTCCCAATTTCTCTCTCAGAAGCTGGCAAAGGATACATTATCAGGCAGCCCCTGGAATGTGATATTCCACAGAGGTGGGGGAAAAGGCAACAGTAGCTCTGAGGAGGAACAGCAACAGGAAAAGTATGTCCAAAATATAATGAAAAGAGATATTCTGTGTCCTTCCTTTACAGTGTATACTCTCCTTGAGAGACATGAATCCTAAGGGAAAAGTGGAAACACTGAAGGGAGAGGCTGTGACTCTAAACTATTCTTTTTCAATCCAGACCAGGGAGAAAAACCAAACAGACAAGAAACAAACTCACACAACAGGTTACATTAAATACATTAAAGAAACAAAAATCAATATTGCTTACTCCAAACAAGTACTTACCACAAATATCACAGCCTGATCTTAACTATGGAGAAATGTAACTATAAATAATTTACACTGTTAAAATAATTTTTAAATAATTTTAAGAGCCAAGTATGTTTGTTTTGAAACACCATAGTGACTTCAAGAGCTACTGTGACATTTCCAGCCCTTCTATAAAACATGCTCTCCTTGAAGATTTAACAATATCCATGAAGCTATTGAGACAATTCTGAGCAGGCTCTTAAACAAGGCAAGATCTGATGGTTGTCTTTAAACAGGATTAAAATGGAACAGTTTAACAAACCAGGCCTGCACACACATTCCTCACTGACAGCAGCTGCACAGAGGGTGATCCAGAAATGCTTTTTAAATCAAGATTCCCCATATCAGACTAAGGGAGCCACCACTGCTCGTTCCAAGAGAGAAATCTCATCTTCAACTGGTGGAGTTCCAGCACTTGTCCATTACCAGGGTACAAAGATCCTCCCGTCCTAAAGGCAGTTATTTAATTAAGTCAATTTGCCAAAAGCTTCAAAGGGCACTTGTTTTGTTTTCAAAGCTCCCCCGACAAGCGGAGCAGCCATGCAGCCAGGACAGCACTGTGCCACAGTCACTTGGAGAGCACAAATCCTTTCCATCCAAAACAGCAGCACAGTGCTAAATAATCTATTTACCACTCTCTTCAAAAAATCGATTTCATTTCTTTTGGCAAGGATGGTCCTATATTTAACATGCTGTATTTTCATTATGATTCATTCCAAAACAAAGGCACTGTTGAACCCTTTTTAGGGCACAAGACACTGTTATTTCCCAAACCTAAATAGGATTTGTACATAGATACCAAAGAACACGTCCATCACTTTGGGATTTGAGCATCTTCAGAACATGTAAGCACAGACATTTCCAGGTGCTATTTACAGGTAGTTATTGTAGCACCAGGAGTTCAAAAATCATCTCAAGTCCTTATTCATCTAAATCTCAATTCTGCAAAGTATTTCTGGCCTTGGAATTAAAGTCATTACTTGGATTACACACGAACAGTTAAAACACAAGCACTAAGCTTAGTGTGCCACTTCAAAGTCACAGTAATTTCTGGAGTAAATAGAAATACTCTTTACTGTAATAGCAAGGAGGAGGATGAGGAGGAGAACTATTTACAGCCCATGGACAGAGCTACAGCAAACTGATGTCACACACAAATGGACTTCAGCTTCCACACAAAAACCAACAGGTATTTCCTCCAAACATTCACAAGAAAAAAGGAAAATGCCATTATATTTTGCCATTCCTTATACTCAGCCCTGCAGAGTAAACTAGCAATTGTGCCAGTAAGAATTCAGAATTATTTTTTGACATATGGAGGGAAAACGTGTATTGAAACACATTTTCTAGTTTAAATGTTAATCAAGGTGAAGAATAATCTGCCCACTACAAAGTAGATTTGAGCATGCTTTGTGTAGCCTCTTGTATCGAAATTTTAACCCCCTATGGAAATGAATGAATTTCAAAATTGCAAAGTGCAGTTTTCCAACACAATCTTATTTTTTGCCTGATGGTTGAAGTGTCCTGTTTTCCTTCAACAAAGTGTTTTTCACTTGTGGAAGCTGCAAAAGGAGAATTGCCTCCTCTCACTGCTTCCACTCCCGATCCATTTCTCAGGAAGGCTGACACAGTTTATCAGGCTCTACGTAATTTTCCACATTTCCTGCACTGCCTTTTTTCTAAAGAAACAGACCACCAGCATTCAGTTTTCAGACCATAACACGGCCTGCTTTGACACATTTCTGTATGTCCTTCCAATTACGAGATTCCCAATATAATCACAGCTCACTGTCAAGCACAAATATTAAGTTTATCTTTTAAGTAAGGGCAAGCTTTGAGACCCGCTGAAAGGTCTTTTCATCAGAAAGGCTCCTGTGAAATCATATCTACGTGCATGATTAGAGTCTATTAAGAAAATTACTGTGACAAAGACATTTCCCTCTGACTGAAGAATCAGGCATTTTGTAACTTCTACACAGCAACGTTTCAGCTGACAGGTTTTCCTCCCTCTAAACATCTGAGTCATTTTTCACCTGGGTATTAAAAACCCCAAACTACAAACAGCAGCAGGAAGATACGTGAAAGCAGTCTGAAAACCAGAAAGAAGTCATCTCAGTTACATCTATCAGTAAGGACCTGGGAGTTTCTGTCATTTTGACTAACCTGAAACAACACTGTAAATCTTGCTTTTAATCAATGGCTTCCAAAGGAACTGGTGGATCTGTTAGTTTCACTCCCAAAACCTTCTTTCAGATGGACTTCTTAGAAATAAACCCCACTCTAACAACAAAAGCTGAAGCATTACAGGACTCTTAACCAACGTAACTGATGGTTAGTGACAAAAACCTTAATGTTCACGTTACCATAGCAAAAGATAACGGCACAATTCTGCCCTGAAGAGATCCCATAACGCTTCATTTTTGCCAGCTGGCTGATAAGCCAATGCAAGTGCACAGAGAGGCTTTTGGGTGTGAAGCAGCAGGACAGGAAACTGAGCTGTGGTTTGTCCCCAGCAAGGCTGAGTGCTCAGTTTCTTGCAGCCCTGGAGCCAAACTGAACCTTGATACCTGCATAAGCCCCAGCCAAGTGACTATCGCTGCAAAGATCTTCAATGACATTGCACAACTGCAAACAAGACTTAACTCATGTACTAGAAACAGGAAACAACTCAATTTCAGGTGCCAGGAGTAACAGTTGTGGGAAGTGAGCTTTTTAAGTCACTAAATCTCTTTGACGTATCAGCAAACTCATCTGTGGAGCAGCACTTTCCACGGTCATGTTTCAAAACAAAACTGCCTCGGAGACTTTCATTTTACTACGAGTCAGTGAGTTTTGCTATTATGTGTTTCTCCGTATTTATAGCCTTCTTCTGTTGTATTATTACAAAAACACATATGTCTCTCCTCAGTAAAAGTGCTGTTTCGGTGCTCCTTATTTATCAGAGGACAGAGCAGCTACGGGTGAGCCTGTAATGCTATTAGAGTCCCCTGGAACTGGGAAACAGCACTGTTTGGAATATGACTTGGACCGGCTACTGGTGTTTGCCAGAGGCACGGTCTGCTAGGAGACAGGCAGCTTGGCAGCTGAGCACGGACAACTCCGTGGATGAGAAGCAAATTAACTGCAAGTCATGTTAAAACAATTCAGGCAGAATTCAGACAGATTGAGAGCCACCAGAGAAACAAACAGCACCAGCAGTTTGCTAAAACACACAGAACTGCAAAGGAATGAGAACATCTTCAGCTGACTTAATTCACAATCAGCAAGCGTATCTAAATCTGGTACTCAGCAAGAGCAACTGGGGGATCTGTTTAAATAAATAGTTGGCTTCATTTTTTCTCATCACAAGTTTTCCTTACCACAGTTTCCTCACAGCACCGAGACAAGTAATGTAACCACATACCCTATGTAAGACTTGCTCTTTAACACAACTCATTATCGTATTTAATTTACTCAAGATTAATTTCCAACATCAAAACACCACTCAGTGAACAGCACAAGGAGCAAAACTGTGAATATGCTTGTCCAAGGCACATATATTAGACAGACACCCTGCCTGGAAACAACAATGACAGAATTAACTTCTTTTATAGCTCAACATTAAAAAGCCCCGAGACAACGGGTTATTCTCTTGGTAGAAATAAAAAATGGTTTTACTGTTTTCTGAAGTTCACTTCTGGTAAGAGTTCCTCCTCCTCTTCAATCTGAACCTACTCTTACTGAAGCATACACTGCCATGTGGCTATTCTGACTGAAAAAAAGTTGAAAACATGCACTGTCCAAACAAATTAGGTCAATACCATTTAGAAGAAAAAACTGTTCTGCACCCATAGGTGAAAATCCAGCAGAACAGACCTAGTTTTGCACAGCTAGTGACTGTTTTGAGCCTCTTCAGGTTTTGATGTCAATCCCACTACCAGTACCAACTTCCAGTGGGGCTTAAATACATACACAGAGGTAGGGAAAACTCATCACCTGCACACAGCACTTGGAACTCTGTACCTAAACCCCCTGCTACCAGATCACCTCCTGGAATACTACATTGGAAGATCTGCCAGCCAGATGAGCTTTTCCATCAGCTTCTCCTCGCAGGCAGGTTCTATTTTATATCCATGTAAGTATTTTCCTTCCGAGTTTTCAAAACAAGTAGACTGAAGTTACTCAAAATCTTCAATCTTCAAAAAGGCATCTCAAAAAGCCCCCAAACAATCATTAATGTCGTAAACCTCGTAACTAAGTATGAAAATAAACAACCATTTTCTTCTCATCCCTTTATAGATTCAGTCTGACCAAACGATTTAATCTTTCTCTGAGGCATACAGAGCCCAATAATGTTTGATTAAACTGTGCCTGCCTTTCGGAAGGAAAGCTGAACTTGGGGTAGGTTTAATGGTTCTGTAAAGAAAAACACTTGGAAAGGAGCCCCCGGCAAGCTGTATCTTCACTGCAGCTTAACAGCAAGACCTTCTGCAGATCATTAGCCATGCACAGCTCCAGCTTTTTCCTAAATTTTTGCTGCTGAGTACCAGAATATCCTTGTTGGAGTGATAGGACTCTGAAGTTACCGAAGAAAAGGTGACTCCTTTTACAGAATTGTATGAGAAGGCATTATAGCTTGGAAACACATGGAAAGAAAACACTCCAGAGTCCTCTCATCTGAATGGAACTTTACCACTTCTTAAGGGAAAGAGCAGAAGTACCAGTAGGGCAAATCACTGTCCAAAACTCTTAACACAGGGCAAAAAGGAAGCCTGAGAGCCATACAAAATAAATGGGAACTTCCCAACATTTTCTTCTAACTTTCCACGGGCTTTGACAGCTGTCCTAGGACAAGGGGAATGCATCTCAGCGAGAGACTCTCTAACAACTCATCAGAAACACAACTTGCCAGCCATAAAGAACAACAGGAAGGTTTCATCTCCTTGGAAAAGATGAGCTCCCACAGCAACAGGAGAGTGTTAGGCACGAGCATGTCTCCAATGAAGTGCTCATTCCTACGGAAGCAATCCTATGGAAGCAATGACCATCTGCTGAGCTTTGCTACTGCTTATCACATTCAACAACCAACAGTCTTGATAAAACAGCTCTAACAAGGTGTTCTAGATGGTCTGAACATGATTTCTGGACTTAATGGACTCAACAAAAAACATGACACAACACAAAAGGACAATTCATTACTGCTGGAAATGACTGTGACAAGATGATCTGTTCCTCTACTCCCATCCCAAGTAATAATTGTTCAAAGTCAAATCCTTTCATCTTTAAAGCTGATTTCCTAAGAACTTCAACTCAGTCCAATAAAAATTCTCATTGTAGTGTCATCCAAGAAAACAGGGCCACAATGCCACAATTGCAAGCAAAATTGTTACAGGAAAGGAGACTGGCAGTGAAGGGAGCAGAGATATACACAGTATCATAGAAGAGAAGGTTCCTCAGAGGTTTCCAGTATCTCAGCAAGTCAAAATCACTGTTCTTTGGGAGTATCATGTGAAATCTATGAAATCTTTGCTCACACCTCCAAAGGTTGAGGAAGTATTTTACGTTAATCTCTCCCTGCCGGTGGAAGAATAATTGTCTTGATATGAGCACCTTCTTGCCCTCTGACACTGGGAATTGGTTATTTTCCACTCCTGTTTGAATTGGTTAGGGGTAAGGTTTATCCCCACCTTCAGCTCATGCAAGCACAGGAACACGAGCTTCAGTTACCCTGCTCAGTTCTGCCTTTAAGTAGCAAGTCCAGACCAAAATTAACAATTATGGCTGATGATGATCCAGATGAAATGAATCTTTGCAATTTCTGAGATCAGGTGAAGGGACTAGATTCTGGGCATTTTTTGTTCTTTTTCTCTTAAAGGAAACAATGCTTATATAAACACACCGCAAGAAACAAAACCAGAAAAAGGAATGGACTTTCCTTGATTAGTCATATACTAAAAAAGGATTAGAACCAACCACCACAGAAGCAAGGTCTTGCCCAAAAAAACTGGTCCCAAACCATGAAGGGTCACGAGTTCCCCACACTGCATAGAAACATACTGAATTGAGAAAAATGGGCTACTCAGCTGCACTTGAACAAGGTTAGTCAGAGATGCACATCACTTACTTTAAATGTAATGAGAAGATCTTGGTTTAAAAAGTTATTTTAGGTTTTTTTTCTGCATTTGTATTTCACGGCTCTTTCTTTCCCTTAGGATATTGCTACAGTCATCACCTAGCGAATTTCCTTCCAGCCTTGATGCAGTTCTTCAAGCAGGATGGCAGCTACATTTTAAGCTATTGAGTCAAGTTGGGCACGTTCACTATTAGGTAGATCAGCTGCCTCACCACTTTTATTACAGCTCTTTAAATCTTTTAAGCTGTACACATTAAGTGATAAACACCAGGGAATCAGGAGGTGAAAAAACAAACTAACCCACATTCTCCTTCAGCAGAAATTTCAGTTTCAGAAGAACAGACAAACTCACTGAAGTGTTTCTTTACTTTTCTTAAAAGCTTTCCTGGAGCATCAAGAAGAAAAAGCTAACACACAATCATGGCTGATAATCCTATTAGGACAATAAACTGGGGGATGGGAAGAGACTGGAAAAGCATACCAATCCTCAAATGCCTACTGAGGAAAACGGCAAAAATAGAGAATGCTGCTGCTCGGCACAAGAAAATTCAGGGAGCAAGTATTTGTTCCAATATGGAAACACAAAATCTTTGTGTAAAACACTGAGCTCACCTGCTCTCTTTACTAAGAGAAAAATAAGATCCATAAAAAGTAAAACTTTTTTAAAGAAACACAATGCTTTAAAGCTTCATCTTATTCAACAAGAGATGAAGCCCTGGAAAACACCAGTTTTCCTGTTTTACTTGGCCAAGTTTTTCAAATTATTTTAAGTGCACCTTCACAGAAGCACCGTTTTATGACTTATGCTCTGTCATTAAATAGTCTTTTCACTATTCTTTTCCAATGTATTCCCTGCTCAAACCAACTTTACTTTGCTTCTGGAACATCTGTAAACTGAGGCAGTCTGGGTCACCTTCCCGAGCTGGTGAATCCATCTGCAGCTGGCAACAGGCTAAGGCTGAAGTCCCTGAAATATGGAATTTGTCTGAGATCTGGCCTGTTCCTTACCACACAAGTGGGCTTGTTTGAAATAAATCAAGCCCTCACAGAACCTCCCCCACCAAGCTCACACAGGCTCTGTCGGCAAATCCTTTGCTTTGGGGTAATTCTACTTCAGTTGGTTCACACAGAAAAATTAGTAGTTTCACATAAAACTGAGTAGTGACTAGGAAAAATCTACTCTCAAGAACTTAGGTATCTGTAAGTTCATAGAAATAAGCCAGATAAATAGAATTCCTCACTCTTCCCACAAATGTCAAAGGAAAACAAAAGAAAGATAAGCTGACTCTCTTTCAGAGCAGACCAATCAGCTTGCACACAGCAAAATTAGCTGTCTCCAGCCTCCAAAACAATTACGGCAACTTTCAGATGCTCTGACCTTCACTCACAACACAAGTTTCTCTTCCTTAAGCAGAAGCATCTCTTCACTGCAGAGAGAATGCTTTTTATGGCTTTTATTTTAAAAAAATTAAAATTAACTATACAGTACTCCACAGTGATGTCAGCACCTCTTCAGAGTACAGGACACACACTTTCATGTCGGACATTGCAATTTTTTCCACAATTACTAACACATCAATGAATTAACATTTACATGTTAATAAACTACAGTGATAACAGCTACTGATGTATGAATAGATAAAATACCAGAGATAAAATTGACCTTTTTCTACATATCAGAACATAGTGGGTTTGCCATCAAAAATTCATGAAGGAACTGTACCAAAACAACCCAGACAAGATAAGGCTCAGGGCAGGAGGAGCACCTGTCAGAACACTGCTCTAAGCTCACACCTGGAAAACAAAAGAACTAAAAAGCAGTAAATGTATCAAACAGGGAGCCAGAGCAGTGCCCCCTGACACAGGCAGATACTTCCAGGTACATATTCCCTGCCCTGATCCGCGAGGGCCACCAAGTTAGGCTCTTGCCCTTCCCTTTCACAGTTTTAGCTTAGCAATCTATGTGAAATGTGATATTTCCAGATCAGTTCCTCCATATTTAAAAAACATTCGCTGCACGGCTGCTGACAGCGGTCCTTGACAAGAGGAGCAATTGCTACACCTCTCCCTTCAATCTCCAAGCGTTCACACTGCTTTAGAAGATGGCGTTGTCTGGCAGCTAAATTGAGATCCTGCACTCGAGAAATCATCTGCTTCCTTTCTGCAGGATTATGCTACTCTTTTCTCATTCACCCTGCTAAGATACTCTCCAACTTTTAGCTTCGAGGATGTCTTTTTCAACAAGTGCTTTCATTTTTGATTACATGAGAAGTACTGCTTCAATTATCTCCTTTTCACAATATCACTGGTGACTGAAATGGGTAACTACAGACTCAAGAAGAAACCATATCCTTTAGTTCTGTCCCAGAAAAGGATCTACTGCGTTTCCTAAACACCTGTATGGAGAAAAACAAGTGCAATGAATAGAATACAGTAAATGGCATGTACATACTTTAGTCATTGCTCCTGTCTGTGCTGTGTTCAGCCCGGTGTGCCCAGCCATCTGTGGAGATACTTGGGTTAAAGTCTCTGCCAGCACACTGCCTGCATTCCCCTGCATGGCAGGGGCAGAATATTGCATTCCTGCTCCCCTTCCTCTTCCAGCTGCCCCAAGAGATCCATTCATTACCTGCCCTTGTCCTTGCTGAGGCTGATTCATTAAATTGTGACCAGAATTACTGTTGAGAAGGCTCTGGTGTGTCTGACTGAAACTAGTATTCATACATATCCCAGGTCCAGTCTGTGATGTTGCAGGGCTGCTCGTCACCATTCCCACTTGTTTTTGTGCTTGAGAGTTCAGAGTTTGGGATGCAGGTGTGGTAGGTCCAGAGGTGCTGGCTGCTTGCTTGGCCAGGCCCGGAGCAGAGGAGTCTCCTGGGTTCAGCGGGCTCTTACCCATAGCGCCCAGATTCCCGATGTTCGCGCTGTTCGGCTGCCCTTGGACCTGGCCACCAACTCCCTGCTGCACGGGGCTGCTTGAGTTCACATTGCCAATTCCTGGGTTTAAGGAAGAGCCGCTGCTTCCCCTCAGAAGTTCAGAAAGTTGTTTGTGTTTGGAAGCCGCATCTGGAACAAGGTTCCCACTGCTGTTTAAAAGGCCCAACTCGCCATTGGGGATCAGCTCGTCAGGAAGATCATTTTCCAAGTCAAACAAAGATCCGAAATCTACAAGTTAAAACAGAAACATGGGTGAGAAAACATGACAAACGAGTCGCTAAAATATTTATCTTTGCTACTTTGTACCGGTGTTAACAATGACAGGCATTCAGGCCACGTTTACCCGAGACTAAGAAGTGAGTGAGGGTCCCATGAACTCCAGGGCCTTTCAGAGCGCTGTCATTGCACGCTGTGCACACACAGCCACACAGGGTACAGCACTGGCCAACCAACAGGCTTCTGGCAAGAATTTTGACAAAACAAAGCTTCAGAAAACCAAGGCGGCATGAACACAATGATCTGATCTAACGCTTAAATCCCCCTTGTTTTAGCTAAAAGATGAAGGCAGAAATAACAGCAGATTTCTTCCTATTGATTTACTCTCCCAAAAGAGCAATTACATCATCTTTTCCAACCTCCTCTGTAATCCCAAGCCACTTCATTTCACCCAGCAATTCTACCTCAACCTTGTCATTTATGTGTGCACATGGCCAAAGAACATCTTCCAGCACTGCTTCAAAACTTCACCAAAGAACAACAGTGATTTCCTCAGCAGTTTAATCCCAGTCTCACACATAAGACATTTAAGATCAGTTTCTAGTCATTGATTTGTACCATGATCTGCTACCTCAGAAGATCCTGAAAGGCACTCAGCATTTTCTCCTTGTAATGCCTCTTGAACCGAGTCACTGCTCGATTCCTGAACAGCTCAAATAATTCAAATTGCTCTGTAAGTGCCCAGCCCTCATTTATCATGCCCAATATTGACAGAGGTAATCCACACACTCTCCAGATGAGCAAAATAAATCAATCAAATCTTCATTAAGCCACTTGAAGGAACAGCTCTGCCTGGCTGCAACACCCAGACTAATAAAAAAGTGGTGGGGCTTTTTTTTTCCCTTTAAAGGAGCAACTCAGGTTCACTAAAATATTTTATTGCACATCATAAGCAGCATCTGTGTACCAAGGTTACTTTAGTATGTAACTAAAAACCGATGTTACTTCACTGTATATAGATACTTCCAGGTGAAAATAGAAGATACATATTTGAAGACATAAGGACAGGCACATACAGCAATATTTATAAACATCTAAGCAGACCAGCCTCAACACACCAGAGTAGCTGCTCAAACATGCAACAAATCTTGGAAGAGTTTTCCAGTACAAGGATGTGAACTAAAACAATCACTGCTCACTGTAACATAAATGTGTGAAAACTTTATTTTGCTCCCCAAGCCAGCCCTGACAAACCCCAATTCTTCACATAGAGCAACAAACCACATTTTTTCCAGGTTAGAGCAAAGAAACATTCTTTACTAAGGAAGAACATCCCAAAAGTTTCATTGTTTTAAAGTTTAATTTGCTCTTCAACCACCAAAAGCTGGTGCAAGGCTCAGGCTGCAAAAATGATGTAAGGTGGTACATTGAAAAGAACAACAAACCTCAAGCAACACCTAAACTGTATCACAAAGCACAGATGCATCACCAAGGCATCTCAGCATCCCTTTAATCAAGGCATCACTTTAATACCATGCATTTCATCAGCATGTGCATTTCCAATTCAACCTAACTGAAAAAGAATTAATAAAAATGGTCAGACTTGCAATGACCAGTGAATTACACAAACAGGCACAGTCAACAAAGACAAAAAAGTTAAAATTCTGGCTGTTCTGAGGCGCTCGAAGCACCACGTCCTTCAGGGGCCCACACCCTGCCATCGTCACCTACTGGAGTCAATAATCCTCCCAGGACTGCCTGGTGTCGGCTGTGACAAATACACCCTGCTCAGAACAGAGCCCCTGCTCCCTTCCAAGCAGGCAAGGAACAAGCCAACATTTCATTTAGCAAGATTCATTAAAGTATTTTAAATTTCTCTTACTTGCTGCCTTTCCTTTCAGGTCTTTAGTTCATCTTTCCTGCTTGTCTTCTAGAAAAATTTCTGGTTTATCTTGGAACTCCATTCCTGCAGGCGATCGCTTCATCTCTCCCCCTTTCCCACACAAGCACTCGACACTGACAGTGCTGCAGTCTGCCACTTCCTATATATTTTGGTTCTACTTTCCTTCTTCCAAGATTTCCCTATTTCATCCCAGAATACCGGGAGGCTCGGGAGGCTGTGCCACTGGCGGCGGCTGCAGCTGGAGCCTGACCAAAGCCATCTGCCCGCGCATCACCGAGGGTGGGACACAGAGCCAGGGCTGAGGCTTGGCCTTTGTTAAACTGCTCTCAGCACCCCACCTCTCCCCAGGTTCAAGGTTTATAGTGCTCGTTCACACAACTTCTGTAAATCCCACCAAAAAAGTGTTTTTCCAAGCTTCTAGGCCAAAATTGTTACTATTTCATGGTGGGTGCAGGGATAGGGGCAGAGGAGAAGAGACAAAATGCGAAGGGGGAAGATGATGCTGTGGCTTAAAGAGTAGTTTTTTCCAGCTGTATTTCAAAATGGGATGCTGGAGTATAAATGCTAAATTTTTTTTTGCTTTGCTGGCTAGACTCCCTCAGTCTTGCCAGAGCCAAGAACTGGAACTGTTTTTGCAGTTTACAAAAAAGAGTGAAGAAAGCATTTGGGAATACTGCCTCTTAAAACCTGAAATAATCTACCACTCCTAAGCTCCTGTAAGAAGGCTGTACATTAAGGTTAGACGTGGAAAATGTACAGCTCTGCCAGCAGGAAAATAAAAAGCAGGTAAACAACTTAACACAATGGTCCTGTAAAAATTCACCAAGAATTCAATTGTTCATGCAATGATTAATCATCTTCTTTTATATTTCATCAGAGTCATGCACATTAAAAACAGCAACACAAGGCATATTTTACAACGGTTATAAAATACAACAGAAAACAAAAATCTACTTGAGCATGTCTGCAACAAATCCATAAAGATAAGAGATTGTCTTGGCAGCTATAAAAGAATAAATATATTTACACACATATAAAAATCTGCCATAATAAGAACACGGCCCATTTCTACTGACAGAAAAATGAAAAGCAACTGCAGTCCCTCCATCCTCACAAGAAGAACAGAATTGATCCCATTCTCAGTGCTTCCACTGTTTCTCAAAGACACCTACTAAGAGCCTAAAAATGGAGGGATGCCTTTCCCTTTACATGCAGTGACCTGAAGGAATGGTCAGGAAACACCTTTGCTGAAAAGTCCCACCGAGCTTTACCCTGCTCCATCCTCAAACCTGCCCAGCGCGCATCAGAAGAGGAAAAGTGGTCTGGATTTTAAAGCAGAACGGATTCCCTAAACCCATAAGGCACATACCTCTAATTCAGTGCTCAGGAAGCAGCAGAGCTGACTAAGGCTGTGGAGATTCACCTTGTGTCTTGTCTCTAACACGGCACTTCTGATCCTAAACCTCATACCTTCCCTTACCTCTGTCACATAAAACTAAACGTCCTCTTAACAGCAGAGCACCAAAAAACCAGAGATTATGCCTTCTGGAAGGCATGGAAAAGCACTAGGCAAGTACCACACCCCCACTCTTTCCAAAGGGCTCCTTTTCCAATTTGAGCATTCTGCGTTCCTTGAGCAGCTATTTTCACACATAGAAGATAACCACACTTGAGACACTTTCTCTCCTAATTTCAGTCTTATGAGCTTAAATGTCACCATTTTCTGCCTTCCTGGACAACACTTTCAGCAACCAGAATAAAAAAAGATGGTCTGTTTCCTTCTAAGCCTTCTCAGAAGAAAAAAAACCAAAACTGCGCTGCATCCTGAAGGCAGAACATTCTCATCTGTACGACTGCTTGTGACTGTTACCGGGAGACTTCCCTAATATACATATTCAATCAATTAACTTGTTTCAATGTCACCATTTTTTCCCCTTTAGCTCAGCCTGGAGAGGTGACAAACATCCTAAGGTGTTTCATTATGTGACTTATTATCTCAAACGCATCTCACAGCAAGCAGGAGGAGAACTATCAAATTCAGTTTCGTTTTTTACAGCATAATCTCTGCTTGAGACGTGACTGGGAGTTTTCCTGTCACAAACTGAATGCTCGTGCATGGAGCAGACACTGAAGTCCAGCACACCAGCAGTATTTTCACCATGCCTTTCTTTCATGCCAACATAGCTGTTACATTTCAGTGAGCCAAATTTTGTTTTGTAAGGCTTCTTTCAATCACGCCAGACCCCAGCAGACAAAGCCTCAACAGTTCAGAGCCCCAGCCATTCCCTAAAATTCACTGTCAGGTAGCTCCCCTCAACAGCCACACTGTGTGGCACAGTCAGCAATTACCACGTCCATTCCAACTTCCTTTCGAGGTTTGAGGATTCTGTAATTTATTGTTTCATAAAAGACAATAATTGCATTTAATGTTTTATAACAATTAAACAACACGTTCATGGAAAATCTAAAATTTCCAGTAAGGAAACTCTAGATTTGTGTCTTTCCCTAACAAGACACGGAAAGCTTGGGAACTGACATGCATCTGACCTTGACTTTCAGCAGAGCAGCACCTCTTCTTCAAACATGATGTTTAACAACCAGGCCGAGAATGATGGTGGTGAGGGACCTGGCTGGATTAAGGAGACCCCGATGGCTGGGTGGAGGGTGGCGAGGAGGAATGAGAGATCCAACATCAAGGATCTGGATGAGTCTCAACAATTTACGGCTTGCATAGTAAGAGATTTGAATATTTAACTAAATTTCTACCTGCCTGATGGTTTAAACTACTTGCACTTGGGATGAGAAAGGAATACAGTGTGGGTCACTCGTTCCTACGTCACTGGACTGGTCAAAACTCAAACACTTTGATATGAACCTCGCCTTTTGGAATTCTTGGGACTTATCTCTAGAAAATTCATTGGAATCATCATCACGGCTCTCTCTTGTTGACAGACCCACAGTCACTCAGGTTGGAAGGGACATCATGAGGTCTGTCTGCAGCCCAGCCCTCAAAGGGCACAAGCTCCAGCCCCCGATCTCCTCAGCAGCCCTTCACTGAACTCATTCCAGCTCCTCCACGACCTTCCCAGTGATGGATAGGAGGCTGAACAGTCTGTAGTTGACTGTATTGTCTTTTAACTCTGTTTGAAAATGGGTGGAACACTTGCCTTCTCTTGCTTTCCTGTGGCTGGGATTTTAGAGACAGCTCCTAATATCTCCCCCAATCCATTCTGCTAAGACTTCAGCAACTAAGTGACTTTTCCAAACTGAAGCTTCTTACACAAAATAATCACAAAGCTAATGAAAAAGAATCAGTTCTCTTCTAACCTCTACTGCAATGCTACCAGTATTCCTGACTCAGCTCCTGACACCAGTTCCAACACCAGACACATGAGCCAGGATGGGGAAAATGCACATATCCGCATCCTTTACACCATCACCAAAGTATGATAAACAACTACCACCTGATACAGGAAAAGCAACCTGTTCTGTCCCTGTCCTCCTTCTCATCTCCATGAAAAGAGAGCAGTATAAACTGAGATCCTTCCTTGGTCACACCAGGTTTAGTCCCCAGCCTCTCTTTCCACTTCCATGTTGTGTATTGCAACGTCACAACCTCAAGGTTCTCTCTGCTTTACTTGCCCAAGTTGTCTCCACCATCTCTCTTTTGCTGTGCTCATACTGACAATACAACCGGCCTTAAAAGTCTAGAAAAACCTGAGATACTGGTTTATTTAAGAAATAATTGCCGGGTTTACGGATTATTCTACCCTTTCATAAAAATAAATCACAGATTACTTGAATGTTTCCCCATCAATTACAAAGTAGTATATGAGGGCACATTAAATGGCCCTTGCACCTGGCACTAAGGCTCATATAAAGAAGCAAATATGAAAAATATCCAGATAAGAAGCTACTCTCTAATCTCTTCCCAGAGGCCAGAGGAGAATAAAGCCAAGGCAACCCCAAAATGTGTGGCAGAAGCAGTCCAACAAGAGCGCTTGCTCTGGTCTGCTCTTAGAAGCACCGGATGGCAAACAATGGATTGCCTTTGCCTTCCTCTGCCCCTCTCCAAAACTGTTCTTCCTCTTAATTGTTTCCCAAGGTATCTTCACTATTTTGACACAGTAGTCACGTCTGCTCTCGTGAATAACTCTAAATCCCACCCAGCAGCATCCACAAGACACACATGGCTACTGTCACAGTGCACATGGCTACCAGGCTAACACTCTTACAGACCAGAAGGCTCCAGTAAATCTATTTACCATAAGAAGAGAAACCCGGGCAGAAGGAAGAGGAGGCAATCTGCCTATGGACTGGGAGACACCGCACTGGGAACATCAGCTTCTCATTCACAAGATCATCCTGATGAAGATTAAATACTTTAAGGTTCTCGGAGCACATTAACACTAACAGAAGTGAGACTGCCTTCTCATCCTATCACAAACACACACATCGTGTCTCTTGCCCAAATTTAACAGCTGACAGAACATTTAAGTTCAGAATGACCCTTTTAAAAGGAACCATCCGAGAGTCTGGTAATTAATAGTGGGCACTTGCTTAAGTCAGCACGAAATGCACAGTCTGTACCAAGCCAGTGTCTGCTTGTGCCTGCCTTGAGCTGTCTCCCACAGCTGCCAGACCCACAGCTTCCCTTAGGGCTGTGCCACCCCCACCGCCCACCTGGAAAGGAAATCAGCACATCATGCACAAGGACATGAATTATCTTGACAAACTTTAACTGTGACATTCCCTGGCCAGAGACTTCTTAGCGAATATACTGCCAACACAGGTGGTGCAGATTTTGAAGTGTTCAGTTCCTCGTGCTCCCCACAACGACTGACAGTGTCAGCGGTGAGAACTCGAGCTCAGCTCTGTCTCAGGAGCTCCCTTCAGCTACAGGGGTCCTTCTATGAAAATTCCCACCTTAACACACCTTCTCCAACAGAACCACAGAACAGGCCTATTCTGTGAAGAACGAAATACATAAACATGTACTTGAACTAATACTGTGAAACAAGGAAAAAAAAACCTAAGCAACATTACTATGAAACAGGCAAGTCTGGGGTCTCCTCTGTGATGTCTAAAAGCTGCAGAAAGTACATTTCTATTCTTTTTAATGCCACTTTTTCCTCCCTATTTCTGACACCAAATTTAAGGGAACTGTCTTCTGCTTGGCAACTCAAATTCAACTGTGCAAGGACATACAACTCAAAACAAACCAAATATACATGAGGAAGCAACAGCAGACGTGCAATTAAAACTAATGATTTTTGTATATTTATGTCTAAAAAAGCTTCCAACTGTAACTGACAATAAGAAAAGCCCCAATTCCCTCACAAATCTTTTACTTTAAAGCACTGATATCAGCGAGATGACGCTGTTTTGAACCATTCTCATTAATACTTTCCTTCAGGGAGTTTAGGAACTTAGGAAAAAACTTCACAGCTATTCCAAACCAGACTCATACTCAGCACTTAGTCAATTCAAGCCGCTTGGTAATTTCCCCATCTCTTTTCTCCACGAGATGACACCACACAAAGAGATGACACAGAAGAGATGTCACCAGCAACACCCACTAACGCAGCTCTGAAATACCTGTGGAGGCCAAGCCGGGCAGCGCGAGAGAGCAGCTCGCGCTCTTCTGGTGACACACCTGGACAGGGGCTGGATCTCATGTCCCATTTTACTTCTTGCTCTGCAGCAGAAAGTCTCCAGCTCTAATCCCTGTCTCTGCCGTGTCCAACTGCAGCAGGAAAATGATGTGTGCCCGGGAGACTGGGAGGAATAGTCATCCAGGGAAGAATGATTCCTCTTCCCAAGGCTGTCTTCCCAAGGAAGCTTCCACAGCACTAAAGATGACCGGCAGTGAAGCAGGGGATTATTTTACAGACTTATAGATGTATAAATAAAAATACATCCACACACAAACTGCAAACCAAAACTACTGTATTTATCCGGTGTCATAAATAAGATCCTTATTTCTCAATAGCGGCAAATAAGAAAGCAAGAAAGGAAGAGTATGTTGGAGATTTAGATTACGAATTAAAATTATCACTGCCAATAGAAGTTTCAGTTTTCTTTTAATTCACACTTATGATTCTGCAAAATACTTAATAGTATTTGTTGAGGCATCTTTATTAAAGAGTTTTCCAAATAAACAATTTAGGTTCTCTCTGTATCTTAGACATCTGAGAACACAGATGGAAAACATAACATATGCTAAAAGGAAGATTTACAAAGCAAAAATTCTAGAAAGTGTAAACCAAATTAGGGTGGAAGTGTCAGATTTCTAAGTTATCCCTCATGTTTTCTCACTGTATAAGAACAAACCCCAGAATTTTTAAAATCGGGTTTTTCAACTACCCCCTCCACCCTGATTTCACATTTATCTGCAGTATTTTGTTAATAGGGTGACAGGTTTTTTTCATGTTCTTCTCTCTTAGTAGGTAGCAACAGTAAGTAAAATACCTAATAAAGATAAACACTAAGAATATGTGGGGCTTTTTAATGTGAAGCTGCAGGTATAATAAAAAAGCACAGCATGTTGCTGTAGAAATAATTAATGGCACTGGACAATGACTCCAAGGAATGTCCAGCCAAAATAGAAAGTGAATAATCCGCAGCAGAAAACTGGGAATCATTTCACAAGCTACCAAGAGATCTCTGGAGTACAGCAAAGACACGGCCTCTATTCCTGCCTGCTGCTAGCAGGGCTTCTCTGGGAGCTCTATGCCACAGCACAGGACAGCATTTTCCTAGTTAATTTTAAGTCACTGGAGGGGGAACAAGTTTGGAAAAGTCCCCTGCACACGTGCTATTATCAAAGTATGAATTTCAAAAAATAAAGGAATGGGCAAAATGGTAGGACTGTGCACTGTCACATACAATCAGGCTGGCAGATCATTTGCTCAGCTTTTCATCCGACACAGACACGAGTGTCAAACTCCTTGGAAAAACCTGTAAAAGCCCACAAACACTGAGAGTACACAATACCCCGCTATCAGCGATGCCTCAGGAACTGGTAAGAATTAGCTGCACTAGACTCTCTAAATCAGCCCATTTCTAATCTCACAAATCTCCTGTCCCAGATCACAAACGCTGGCATCAAGTTATGCAGGTCAGTCACTCCAGGTGAAAAAAAACCCCAACAGTTTGTATCAAACTTCTATCTCAAAGTAAACATCTTGCTTGGCATCACCTCTCCCATCCACCACCCCTACGGTTCCATGAGTCTTAAACAATATAACCATGAAGTATTCCACAAGAAACAATACAGCCATGAAATATCCCACTCGTTTTTCCCATCCCCAATAGTTAAGGCAGAAGTACCACAAAACAAACAAATAACAGAAACAAACAAAAAGGACATTCTCATGGAATAATTACAACTACGCACACTCCTTCACCTACAGCTTTTCAGAAAATGAATTTCTTCCCCAAATTTTCTGCCTATAAATGCAAGCGTGTTCACTTAATGAAATGATCCTTTTCCTTGCTCCAGGGAGAGGATAAGGAAGCGCGTGTGTAACTGTGATTCCTACTGTCACAGCACACACATGACACTCAAGTTTTGCACGTCTCATACAAAACAAGAGCAGACGGATTACACGGGCTTCCATGAAGCTTTTCAGCCACGCAGGAACGAACCCTTCAAAACAACCATACTAATGCTTTCACGCGCCCAAACGAAATCTGGGTTTAGATCACCGAGACGTCACTCCATCTGAAGTCTCTGCTAAGAATGTGAACACAAGCTTAGAAAACCTTGCTGTCTCTCCTTAAGCTACTTTGCTTTTGTCCATCTCTTTTCAAACTAAAACCTAAATCCACTGCAATACACCTATCTGGTTTTTGGCAGGAGAGAAGGATCAAATCAGGCTGCGCATCGACACGAACTCCCTTCTGCAAAGTTCTGTGGCTGGCTGGGAGTCAGCCAGAGATCTTCTTATCTCGGCACGTAGGGAGGCACGTGCAACAGGGCCAGCCTTTCTCCAGTGTAAAATCCGGGCCCTGGATGCCAACACATGGGCCGGGAAGAGAACAGGAGTTACCGGGGAGCTTCGGCCACAGCTTTTGCAGCAGAGCCACACGGCTTAATCTGCACACGATCGAAAGTTACGGAGGAAAAAAGAATTAAAGATCAACAAAACCCCCTACACAAGGAAGCATGAAGTGAAAACCTAGCTCTAATGGACTTTAGAAGCCGCTCATCTCAGCTTCTTCCCAACTTCACCTACTTTAGGAATTTGTTAACTCCTGATGCCGTCAGGGACACCCTCTGCTCTGGCCCAGATTACACCGTGTTGTTTCTGGAACTGGCGCAGCACCACAGCAGCAGAAGCTGCAGGGAACACAATGAACGCAGACAGAAGCATGACTTTAGTGAAACCCAGACCCTCACCGAGCTACCTGAAGAAGGAACCACAGTCCAGGGGCCCCTGAACACCTCCAGCTGTGCTGCTGCTCCATTCAGGCACCTTTTTCCCAACCAGCCCAAGACCAGCTCAAGAACGCTGCCAGGTCTCTGTATATTCTGCTGAAGGACCAATGCCAGCAATGTACAAAACAATCACAACGCTCAGAGTTAAAGTAACACACTGCCATAAGCAAAGTTACTGTAATTCTACTTTTTGTAGGAGTCCCTTGTTTATTCTGCAGCGCTGGATGAGAACGTCTCACAACAGACAGAGAGCAGATAAATGTTTAGGTATGAAAACACCTGTGTACCCAATAAAGCAGTAATTAGACAAAAGCACTACTCCTACCTGGCTAGACAAGGAAAAATCTTTCCCACGGACATTTTACCACAGGAGTCAGCTCGTTCAATATGGCACAGCACTGGCAAGCGAAGTTAACAGCCAGGAGTCTTAACCTTCCTTATTGATACAAAGAGCAGCCGGGCAACTGCAAAATGGGACTATCATGAAACTTAACGATGGTCACAGCACCCATTTCTGTTATTCTTTCATCTCTGCTCCCTTCTGCAAGATCAGACACTGGATTTAGCTGCTTAGGTTGAACAGAAAAGGCTGTATTTTCAGAAGGTAAGCAGACCAATTTCAATGACACAAACTTTGCCCTGGTAAGCTGAGGAGCTATTTTTATCAGAAAGATTAAAGGCAGCTAAAACTTACCCTGACAAAAGGAGTTGCTTAACATCACCGCATCAAAGCATCAAGAGAAATATAAACAAGGAGGAGAGCAGTTGCTTTCTGCCCAATGTTCAGGCCTGCCATCAGAGCCTCGGGTGTGAGCATTTGCAGGCTGGAGCCGAACTGTTCAGCCGGGCCCAACACGGTGGCTGTGAAAGCACGGCCCCCTCACGGCAGCTGCAGCACCCACCAGCGTGGGGCTACCACTGCAATTACAACTCTGTTCAGCAGAACAGAATGCTGTTCAACTCACTGCTCATCCAGGGCAAAAGCCTCAGACCCATCTCCCCAGGCTCCCCCAGTCACAAAGGCCACTTTCCAGCTTGCAACAGAACTTTTCCATTTAAGCCCCAGCACCAGGGAGCAGCCTGGTTTAGTTCCAGGAGCAGGCACTTGACAGCAATCACTACTCAAACTATTTGTATCGCCTGCCACAACGCACAGAAACCTTCAGCGATCCTTCAACAAGCAGCATTAACTGCTGGCAACAAACCTAGCAGTGCTTCTCCTAAAAACAAGCCTCTCTTTAAGTGCACAAACATTACCCGCACCCTTGGCAGAGAGGTACTTTTGCCTACGGAACAGCAGGGCGATGACAGAACTCCACGGGGCACACAGGTCCAGAACACAACTTGGGGTTTGCCATCCCAGCGCCCACAGCCCCCTGAGCCCCGCAGAACTTTCTGCAGATGCTGGAGTTCACACATCCAGCACCACGCAGAGCTCCCCGAGACACACGAGAACTTGCTGAACAGGACGTAAT
The DNA here is from genome assembly GCA_013398955.1 of Callaeas wilsoni. Classification (NCBI taxonomy): domain Eukaryota; kingdom Metazoa; phylum Chordata; class Aves; order Passeriformes; family Callaeidae; genus Callaeas; species Callaeas wilsoni. Next base: position 73,190 of record VWPU01011851.1, read on the forward strand.
TAAGACTGAAGCATTCCAGAACAGCCCAAGTGAACTTCAAAAAAGAAAGAAGAAAAAAAAAAAACACAAGACACTGCTTCAAACACCTCTCACTGGCTACCAGGAGAGTGTAAAATGTCTAGCTGGAGAATTAAAGCAAAACTGTATTTGTCCTGAGTTACAAAGAGCATTTCGCAGCAACTTGTGTATCAGCCTTCCGTATATTCCAGTACTTCCACAAAAGGGATTAACACAGCTCAACCACAAGACCTCACCTAGATATTCCCTGACAATTCTTACTCGATACTGTTTCTTTCGCACTTGTTTCATTTATTTGCAGGCTGAGAAGAAAAGGTTTCCATAAAAAACCCCTAAAGGACCGAAGCATCTGTAAACTGTTGCCAAATGCAGATTGAGCAAGACGAAAAAACCCACAGAATTTATCAGCTCAATTATAGTAATATTTTTTTCAGTCTATGAAAACACAGCAGGCATAGCATGATTAACTTATCACTATCCCTTCCACAAAATTCATTAATCTCTGAAAGCAGAAATTCAAGTCCAACAGACTTAGTGCTCTTCTGAAGCCACTCTTTCAAGGATTGAACAGTCGGAACACCGGGAGGGGCCGGTCCAGGCACACATGCTCTTGTGCACACACGTGTGTATTTACAACGGGCACACGCGGGCTGGAAACGAGACATTTTAATGCGTCTTATTATCTACAAACCCATCTCAATTGCACAAAAAGGCACGCCAGAGACACTACACGACACAGACAAGTCGCAGTGACTGCCGGGCTGCCAGGCATTTCGGCATACAAGCAATCCCACAACTGCAAATCGTCTGGGGTTTAAACGAAAAATGCTTGAAACAGTGTAAGCCAAATGCCTCAAAATCTTGGTCACAGGTTGGGAGGTTTAAAAAAAAAGCACAAAGTATTAACTGGAGAGTAGAACTAGATGGTCTTCAAGGTCCTTTCCAACACAAATCATTCTATCACTAAGAAGCTGTTAAGGAGTTTTTATTCCGTAGCGTGTCGCACACAGGGGCACAGTGAAAGGACAGGGCTATTAGTTATGGGTAATCTGTGGGGTTTAAAGAGTAGACAGAAACCTCGACTACCCTTCCAAGAAGGCACCTTCGGCTTTAAGCTGAAGGAGGGTAGATTTAGATTCGGTATCGGGGAGAAATTCCTTCCTTTGACGGTAGTGAGGCTCCGGCACAGGCTACCGAGAGAAGCTGTGGTTGCCCCATCTCTGGAAGTGTCCAAGGCCAGGCTGGACGGGGCTTGGAGCAACCCGGGATAGTGGAAGGTGCTCCTCATGGCAGGGGATGGAACAAGATGGGCTTTAAGGTCCTTTCCAACCCGAACCATTCCGTGATTGTACGATAAGCAGGATGGTCGGTGCTTCCCATGCCTGGCCCTTCTCCTTCCCTACCCGCATCCCAGTCACCTGTGCACCCCCATCACCCAAACCGAGACATTAAAAACGAAGATGATGGAGGAAAAGAAGGGAAACCCAACTCAAAAAACGTCTCTTTCCAACCGCTATTTATAGCCGGGACGGTACTTCGCGTACGGGTCCCGCCCGGTAACTTCGACTGCAGGAGGCCCAACCCACCCCCGCCAGGAACCGCGGCAGGGCGGGCGGTCCCCCCAGGCCCCCCCTCCGGCGGGGCGGTAGGGGCGGGGGGGGAATGGGGGGTGAACCGCCGGAGAGCCCCGCCCGAGCCACCCCCGCGGCCTTACCTGTGCTATCGCTGGCGGAGAAGCCCGGCGAGTTGAGCTTGGCTCGCTTGGGGTTGGGCGGCCCGTCGAGTAAGTTCTCCGCCATGGTGGCCGAAGCGGCGGAGCCGGTGATCGTTGTCGGGGGGTGCCCGGGGGGGGCCGAGCTCGCTGTCCCCGCTCCTCCGCCGCACGGGAACCCAACAGCGCCGCTCAGTGCCCGGCCGGCCGCCCCCGCTCCCCCATGCCGGGCCGCCGCAGGCCGCAGGGAGGAGGGCTCGGGGCGGGGAGCGAAGGGCCCAGCGCCCCCTCCCTGCCGGCCGCGCTCCTCCCGGGCGCTCCCCCCGCCGCGGTGCCCGGATGGCGGCTCAGGCCGTCACTCGGGGCGCATTCCGCCCCCCCACACGCTCCCCTCGCCTCGCCCC